>PVJS01034585.1:11287-21590 GCA_004027185.1 Glis glis
CCCTGGTACCGCAAAAAAAAAAAAAAAAAAAAGAACCTTTCCTAGACTTGGATTCCCCATCACTGCACTCAGTTCCCTTACCTGCCTCAGTTTTGCCATGTCTCCAGCAGTTTCTCCTCCTGGTAAAACACATTCCTTTGGTCCAATCTGAATCAGGAGAGCCTCAAGATTGGAGAACTGATCATTATCAGGAAATTCACATAGTCCTAGCTTCTTCTGTATGGAATCAACATATCCAACTCCAACTTGTCTTTGACCATCAACTGTGGACATTTTAACACCCACAACACCAATGGAAGCTGACATATCGTTGTTACCAAAGAGAATGTCTTCAAACTGGGAAAGATTGCCAGGAGAAGCCTAAAGAAAGTTGAACAAACTTTAAAATTTTACTACCAAAAAAGAATTATCCAGCCAGGTATGGTGGGACATGCCTGTAATCCCAGTACTTGGGAGGCTGAGACAGGAGGATCAAAGGTTCAAGGCCAGCCTCAGCAACTTAGCAAGACCCTCAGCAACTTAGTGAGACCTTCTTACCAAAAATAAGGGAGGGGGATTGGGGGTATAGCTCAGAGGTAGGTAGAATACTCCAGGGTTCAATTCCCAGTACCACTCCCACCCACACACACAAAAGAATTCATGGATCCTGATAAGACATGAGTGAGATCTGATCAGCTGATAATCATGGTAATCACTGGAACGTGTGATTCCACATTTTGTTGTTGTTACTTATTGAATTCTGTGAAGAATGGTACAGAAAACACCCCTTTAGGCTGGGGATGTAACTCAGTGGTATATGCCTCACCAAACATCCATGAGGATCAGGGTTTAATCCCCAGCAATGCCAAAACAAAACAAAACAAAAAACCACACCCCTTTGTGATACACTATACCATCAATTTTCCATTAAAATCTTTCAAGACATAGGCTAAAATTTTGAGGCCCATCATTCTCAGTATAGTAGCCATAAAAATTCCCAGGAAAGTTTATAATGTGGGATGATAAATTCTCCCAGATATAGTCTACAGTGTACATATATATTTATAAGGGGGCAGGGGTGAAGGGATAGAACAAAAATAGAAGAACACTGTATTTGAAGCAGCTCCATCAAGTTTATATTATACGTCACAATGATAAAAGAATCCTCACAAGACTTTAAAGTCAGAAAGTATCTTAAAAACCTCATAAAAGCCAGGCGTGAAGGCACACGCTTGTAATCCTAGTACTCTGGGAGGCGGAGACCAGAGGATCCGGGTTCGCGGCCAGCCTCAGCTCTCTCTCTCTCTCTCTCTCTCTCCTTAGTGAGGCCCTCCGCAACATCGTGAGACCCGATTTCAAAATAAAGTATAAAAAATAAGGCTGGGGGCATAGTGCGGAGGTAGAATGCCCCTGCGTTCAATCCCCGGTACCGCAAAAAAAAAAAAAAAAAAAAAAGCCAGGCGTGGTGGCACATGCTTGTAATCCCAGTACTTGGGAGGTTGAGACCGGAGGATCTGGGTTCGCGGCCAGCCTCAGCTATTTAGTGAGGCCCTCCGCAACTTCATGAGACCCTGTTTCAAAATAAAGTATAAAAAATAGGGCCAGGGGTGTAGCTCGGAGGTAGAACGCCCCTGGTTCAATCCCCCGTACAGCAAAAAAAAAAAAAAAAAATTTCTTCATAAGCCAGACATGATGGTCCATGCCTATAACCCCAGTACTTGGAGGCTGAGACAGGAGGATTGCAGGTTCAAGAGCAGCCTCAGCAACTTAGTGAGATCCTGTTTCAAAATAAAAAATAGCTGGGCGTGGTGGCGCATGCTTGTATTCCCAGTACTTGGGAGGCTGAGATAGGTGGATCACAGGTTCGAGGATAGCCTCAGCAAGTTGTGAGACTCTCATCAACCTAGTGAGACCCTGTTTCCAAACAAAAAATAAAATAGGGCTGGGGTGTATCCTGGAGTTTGAATGCCTCTGGATTTCATCCCCAGTACCACAAAAAAAAGTCAAAATTAAAAAAAAAAAGAGCTGGGGGTGTTGCTCAGTTAGAACACTCCTGCGTTCAACCCCCATTACCACACACAAACACGCAAAAAAAGCCTTATAACTTTACGATTTATGAGAAAGAGATACAGGTTAAGGTTTGGAAATTTGCCTAGGTAACCCAGTAGGGACAGAGAAGAGAAATGGAATCTGACGATAATCCCACAGCATTGTCCTCCTTACTACATTTTCATTCCCTTTCAAGAATAAACCTCATCTCCCAGACATTTTAACCATTAATTTACATTAATTTTACTGTGTGTGTGGAAAAAAAAATTTTTTGTGGTACTAGGAATTTAACCCAGGGGCATTCTACCTCCGAGCTACACCCCAGCCTTATTTTATTTTTATTTTGAAACAGGGTCTAGCTAGGTTGATGAGTCTCACTACTTGCTGAGGCTATCCTCCAACCTCTGATCCTCCTGTTTCAGCCTCCCAAGTACTACTTGGGAATACAAGGATATTCCACCATGCCTGGCTTAAAAACACACTTTGTTTTATTTTGGTACTGGGGATTGAACTCAGAGGCATTCTACCTTCAAGCTATACCCTCAGCCTGATTTTACTTCATATTTGGAAACAAGGTCTTGCTAGATTGCTGAAAGCCTCACTAAGTTGCTGAGGCTGGCTTTGAACGCGCATCCTCCTGTTTCAGCCTCCAAGTACTGGGATTACAGGTGTGCACCACCACGCCTAGCTTAAACTAACTTTTTTTTTTTTTTTGCGGTACCGGAGATTGAACCCAGGGGCGTTCTACCTCCGAGCTACACCCCCGGCCCTTACTTTATACTTTATTTTGAAACCGGGTCTCACAAAGTTGCAGAGGGCCTCACTAAGTAGCTGAGGCTGGCCGCGAACCCGGATCCTCTGGTCTCTGTCTCCCAAGTACTGGGATTACAAGCGTGCGCCACCACGCCCGGCTTAAATTAACTTTTTAAAAACCACATGCTGCCGGGCATGGTGGCGCACGCTTGTAATCCCAGTACTTGGGAGGCTGAGACATGAGGATTGCAGGTTCACGGCCAGCCTCAGCTACTTAGTGAGGACCTCCGCAACTTAGTGAGACCCTGTTTCAAAAATAATGAATAGCCGGGCATGGTGGTGCACGCTTGTAATCTCAGTACTTGGGAGGCTGAGACCAAAGGATCCAGGTTCGTGGCTAGCCTCAGCTACCTAGTGAGGCCCTCCGCAACTTAGTGAGACCCTGTTTCAAAATAAAGAATAAAAAATAAGGCTGGGGGTGTAGCTTAGAGGTAGAATGCCCCTGAGTTCAATCCCCAGTATCACAAAAAAAGAAAGGAAAAAAATAGTGCTGGGGGTGTAGCTCGGAGGTAGAATGCCCCTGGGTTCAATCTCTAGTACTGCAAAAAAAAAAAAAAACAATATGCTGCTGGGTGTAGTGGCGCATACCTGTAATCCCAGTACTTGGGAGGCTGAGACAGGAGAATCACAGGCTCAAGGAAGGCCTCAGCAAGTAATGAGACTCTCATCAACCAAGACCCTATTTCAAAATAAAGATAAAATAGGGCTGGAGGTGTAACTAGGAGGTAAAATGCCCCTGGGTTCCATCCCTAGAAGTAGGAAAAAAACACTAAATTACATCAAAGTTTCTAAAAGCATTTTACTATCACAACCTGATTAAAATATTAAGTTGAATTCTTCACATTTCTACTTATTTCTTTTGTGTGTGTGTGTGTGTGTGGTATTGGGGACTGAACCCAGAGCATTCTACCTCCGAGCTATACCCCCAGTCCTATTTTACTTCTTATTTTGAAACAGGGTCTCACTAAGTTGTGGAGGACCTCACTAAGTAGCTGAGGCTGTCCTTGAACCTGCAATCCTCCTGTCTCAGCCTCCCAAGTACTGGGATTACAAGCGTGTGCCACCACACCCAGCTTATTTCTACTCTTAAGAAAATAAGTGAATTAAAAGGAGATAATTACCTTAAATGCCAAATACCAATCATTTTCCTTCGATTGCTTATTTCCAGCTCTATTCTTATAAACTTCAACTCTATATTGACGAACCAGCAGAAGATCTTTTACAAAAGATTCAAAATTCATTTTACTAAGCACAACACTCTGCAGAGTTTTTGCTCCTAAAAAGAAAATTTTAAATGTTACAGATTTGACAATTTGAGGTAGTGTTCAAGCACCTTCACAATTTCCCCACCTCGGTAATTGGATTTTTCAGTAAATTGTTTATCAAGCACCTATTTTATGTCCCAGGCAGAGGAAGGGGTATGGGGAATAAACATAACCCCCTTGGGCCTGTGGAGACTACACATCAAAATCAGAATTCTGGAAAAGACATAAAGATAGCCTGGCATGGGGGCACACCTGCAATTCCAGTACTTGGGAGGCTGAGACAGGAGGATCACAGGTTCGAGGCCACCCTCAGCAAATAAATAAAACAGGGCTGGGAGTGTAGCTCAGAGGTAGAATGCTCCTGGGTTCGATCCCCAGTACCACAAAAATTAAAAAAAAAAAAATAAGGCTGGAGGTATAACTCAGAGGTAGAACATCCCTGGGTTCAATATCACACACACACAAACACAAAAGACATAAAGATAAAAGAATGAGTAAATACATTGATAGCTAACCTTAACTTGTCCTTTCTTATAGTTTTTCACAAGTTTTTTTTATTAATCTTTTTAGTTTTTATTTTAAAACAGGGTTTTACTAAGTTGCTGAGAGTCTTGACGAAGCTGGCCTCGATCCTCCGGTCTCAGCCTCCCAAGCGCTGGGATTACAAGCATGCACCACCATGACCGACTAGTATATTTCTATTTAATGAATGAAACATCTGTCAGTAACGTCCTACTTGCACCTAGCAGCATCACGACCAGAATCCATAACTCCTTATCGCTCTTTTCCTTAATGCTCCCTAGGATGCTCTTTCCATTATTATAGCTGAAAGAAAAACAAGAGAGCCAGGGAGGAAAGAGACCCTAATTAACATCTAGCCTGGGGTGGGGTGAGGGGGGGGTTGTAGCTCTTCAATTATGCCAGATAGGTGGGGCCAGGTGACCAGGTGACAGAGGGCACAGAATGCTAAACTAAAGGTCACACAATGAGTAAGTGGCTGAGCCGTGCATGATCTGAAACCAGGCAGCCCAGTTCCAGGACAAGTTCGGGGTTTTGATGGCTTCACAATACAGCCCCTCAGTGGTGGACCATTTCAGGTCCCCAAGCTGGACTAGAGGTAAAAATGGAGTGTGGTGTGGGTAAAATGAAGTGGGTAACATAAAGGGGTCTTCCAAATCCCCCTTGATTCTAAATTTTAACTCTTGGATTGCTGATTTTAACAAAAGAAGCTGGGCGTGGTTCAAAATAAAATTAAAAAACAGGGCTGGGGGTGTAGCTCGGAGGTAGAATGCCCCTGGGTTCAATCCCCAGTACCAAAAAAATAAAAATAAAAAAGTAGCAAAAGATATACAGCGATGTTTGTAATGAGATTTTTTGGTGGTAATGAGGATTGAGCCCAGGACATTCTACTTCTGAGCTACCCTTTTTTTTTTCATACAGGAGCTTGAAGCCAGAGGCATTCTATCTCCAAACAATACTCCCAGTCCATTTCATTTATTTATGTATTGTGGCACTGAGGATGAAATTTAGGGGCATTCTACCTTCCAGTTACACCCCAGCCCTATTTTACTCTTTTATTTTGAAACAGGATTTCACTAAGTTGTGGAAGGCCCAAGTTGCTGAGGTTGGCCAGGAACCTAGGATCCTCCTGTCTCGGCCTCCCAAATACTGGGATTACAATTGTGCACCACCATGCCAGGCTTACTCATTTTTTAACAGGGTATCCCTAAGTTGCTGAGGGTCTCACTAAGTTGCTGAGCCTGGCCTTGAACCTGAGATCCTCCTCAGCCTCCAAAGTACTAGCATTACAAGCATGTGCCACCACACCTGGCTCAAACCATTTCTGTTTGTTTGGTGCTGGGGATTGAACTGAGAAGCATTCTAACTGAGCTACACCCCCAGCCCTATTTTATCTTTGATTTGGAAACAGGGTCTCACTAAGTTGCTGAGAGCCTTGCTAATTGCCAAGGCTGGCTTCAAACCTGTAATCCTCCTGTCTCAGTGTCCCATGTACTGGGATTACAAGTGTGCGCCACCACATCTAGCCCCCCTTTTTTACTTTAAACCATGTCTTCTAGGTTGCTGAGAATCTGATTCTGTTGCTGAGGCTCTCCTGGAACCTCGGTTCCTCCTGTCTCAACCTCCCAAGTACTGGGATTACGGCTGTCACCATGCCTAGCTGTAATGAAATTAACGGGGACGAAGGTGAAACCTTCCTGGAAGATGAAACATAACAATAACATAACAATTAAATAGCATAACAGTTAAATGCCTGCCTCAAGAAACACTTCCTGACCCGGCGGCACACGGAGGCTGAGACAGGAGAAATCCACGTTCGAGGCCAGGCTGGGCTTAGTAAAACCCTCTCTCAAAGATTAAGACCAGGTGTGGTGGCTCACGCCTGTAATCCCAGTACTTGGGAGGCTGAGACTGGAGGATAGCAGGTTAGAAGCCAGCCTCGGCAACTTAATGAGGCTCGGCAACTTAGCGAGACACTATTTCCAAATAAAAAATAAAATAGGGCTGGGGGTGTGACTCAGAGGTAGAATGCCCCTACGTTCAATCGCCAACACCACAAAAAGTTAAATAAGAAATAAAGAGGGATGGGGGGTGTAACTCGGTGGTAGCCAGCCCCTAGGTTCAATCCCCAAGCCCGAAAAAGACAAGAACCCCTCCTCATGAGGGTTGAGAGTTGAGGCGCGAGGTGGCGGGAGAGGTGCGGATTAAGGGTTAAGGGGCGGCGCCTCCTCGGCCGAGCAAGTGCCGGAGTTAGAGGAATCCCTCCCGAGGCACCACGTCGGCGCTCCCGGCCTGGGTGCGGGGAAGGGGCCGCCGCCACTTCCTGGAGAGGCAGTGGAGCCACCCACAGGCCGCGGGAGCCCGGTCCTCCCGCGCCGTCCCCGCTCTCACCGGCCAGCCCCAAATACTTGATCACGCCCTGGGTCTTGAACACCTCGCGGGCGGCCAGCAGCGCGTCCTCGCCGTGAGCCGTGTAGAAGTCGCCCCGATCGAACAGGCGCACGGTGGTGGTCGGCTTCTCCGGCATGCTCTGGAAGAAGCTCACGAAGCCGACCTCCGCCGTGCTTTCCAGCTGCAGCGTCTCCTTCGGCTGCACCGCCATTTCGGAACCTCTGCACTGCCTGGCCGAGGGAACCGCCCGACCCCGCACCCACTAGGCTGTTTCCCGCCTCCCCTCCTTCGCCTACCCGGCGGCGTCCGGCCCCTGCGGACACACCCAATCAGCATCCAGCGCCGAGCCTCGGTGGGTGGGAGTCCGCCCGGGCAGCCAATCACAAACAGAGGCGGCCCAGCTTCCCGCGCACACTGCGGCCTCTGCTTACTGCGCATGCCTGCGGCTAGGTCGCGCGCAGACCCGGTTTGCGCATTGAGTAGAGCAAGTCCCTGGGTTGTCTGGGCCGCGCTCCTACCGGCCAGGTGGATAGACCGCTCTGGCGAGCCGGCATGTGGTGGGAAGTTCCCCGCAGTTTATTTTGTGCCCCGAAGCATGGGAGTGAAAGAACCTTGAAGACAAAACCTGGCCTACTTTCTTCCCCCTAGTACTTTTTTTTGGGTGGGGGGTGGGGGGTGATGGGGATTTAACCCCAGGGCATTTTTGCCTCTCAGCTGCACTCCTGGCCCTATTTTATTTTATTTGAAAATAGGGTCTCAGCCCGGCGTGGTCGCGCACGCGCGCTTGTAATCCCTGTACATGAGAGGCTGAGACAGGAAGATCACATGTTCGCGGCCAGCCTCAGCAATTTAGTGAGGCTCTTTGCAACTTAGACCCTGTTTCAAAATAAAATAATAAAATCGGGGGCCGGGCGTGGTGGCGCACGCTTGTAATCCCAGTACTTGGGAGGCTGAGACAGGAGGATCCGGGTTCGCGGCCAGCCTCAGCTACTTAGTGAGGCCCTCCGCAACTTCGTGAGACCCGGTTTCAAAAATAAAGACCATAAATAGGACTGGGGGTGTAGCTTGGAGGTAGAACGCCCCTAGGTTCCATCCCTGGTACCGCAAAAAAAAAAAAGAATAATAATAATAATAAAATCGGGCTGGGGGTGTAGCTCGGAGGTAGAATGCCCCTGGATTCCATCCCCAGTACCACACAAAAAAAAAAAAAAAAGAAAGAAAGAAAATGGGGTCTCACTAAATTGCTAAGGCTGGTCTGGACATTGCCTTCTTCCTGCCTCAGCCTCCCAAATACTGGGATTACAGGGATAGGCCACCATGCCCGCTTTATTTATTTATTGTCTCACTAGTTTGATGAGAGTCTCACTACTTGCTGAGGCTGTCCTCAAACCTGCTATTCTCCTGTCTCAGCCTCCCAAGTACTGAGATTACAAGCGTGGGCCACCACGCCCAGCTTTAATTTTTATTTTGAAACATGGTCTAAGTTTCAGAGGGCCTCACTAAATTGCTGAGGCTGGCCACAAACCAGCGCTCCTCCTTTCTCAGCCTCCCAAGTACTGGGATTACAAACGTGTGACACCACGCCCAACTCTCCCATTACTCTTTTTTTTTTTTTTTTTTTTTGATGGCACTGGGGATTGAACCCAGGGACATTCTATCTCCGAGCTACACCCCCACCCCTATTTTATTTTTACTTGGAAACAAGGTCTTGCTAAATTGTAAGTCTACTTGCTGAGACTGTCCTCCAACGTGCGATCCTCCTGTCTCAGCCTCCCAAGTACTGGGGTTACAAGCATGCACCACCACACCTGGCTCCCATTACTTTTTTTTTTTTTTTTTTGCGGTACTGGGGATTGAACCCAGGGCCATTCTACCTCCAAGCTACACCCCCGGCCCTATTTTTTTATCCTTTATTGAAACCGGGTCTCACAAAGTTGCGGAGGGCCTAAGTAGCAGAGGCTGGCCAAGAACCCGGATCCTCCGGTCTCCGCCTCTCAAGTACTGGGATTACAAGCGTGCACCACCACGCCCGGCTCCCATTACTTTTAAAAAAAAAAAACTTCTGCCCCCACTCTAACTTACTTTTCCTTTTTAGGAAAACTGCCAAAATGAGGACTAATTATATTCTACAACTTCCCTACTGCTCCCTACTAGCCAGAGTCTCCAGTTTTGTCCACCCATTGATGAATTCATTCATAAACATTAATTTATGGCCTGAAGGTGTTGTTCATAGTAGATAGCTTGCCTAGCACGTTCAAGGCCCTGGGTTCAGTCCCTCACACACACACACGCAGAGCAAAAACATTTATATTACCTTTTTTTATGTTTTCAGAAATTTATTAAAATGATGACATGTCTTCTATCCCATGAGCATCCATCTGGCTAGCTGCCTGCAACAGAAAGGCACTACTCTTAGCCATGTTTCCAGATTTTGTGTAAATAGTTATATATGCTATTCTGTTGTTAGCTCTAAGGACCACCACCAAATAGAAAAATCATAGTATTTGTTCTGTTTACATTCTAATGAATGGATTTAGATAATATAGTAGATAACTGAATTGGTCTCTTAGAAGAAAAGTGTCTGGGTTTTAAACAACAACAAAAAAAAGTATATAGAAGGTGAGGGGTAGCCGGGTGTGGTGGCCCACACTTGTAATCCCAGTACTTGGGAGGCAGAAACTGGAGGATCACAGGTTCAAGGACAGCCTCAGCAATTTAGTGAGGCTCTCAGTAACCTAGTGAGACCCTGTTTCAAAATAAGAAATAAAATCGGTCTGGGGATGGTGCTCGGAGGTAGAATGCCTTTGGGTTCAATTCTCAGTACCAAAAAAAAAAAGGTGAGGGGATTGAAATTTTTTGAATTGTTGAGCAAAGATCCATCATGCTGACTTAACTCCCTTGGGAAAGGCATTACACTCTTCTACTTGGCTGACTGTCCCCCCCATAGAAGTGGACCCATAACGTAATTCAGCAGTAAAATCACCCTAGGGGCATTCCAAACATATTCCTGGCCCCCACCCACATATAATGGGGATGTAATTTCCGGAGGAGAGGCCTTCCAATCCTTTTTTGATGTGTGTGATACTGAGAATTGAACTCAGGGGCATTCTACCTCCAAGCTACACCCCCAGCCCAATTTTATTTTTTTATTTTGAAGCAGAGTCTCGCTAAGTTGCTGAGGCTGGTCTTGAACCTGCGATTCTCCTGTCTCAGCCTCCCAAATACTGGGATTGTAAACCTGTACCACCACACCCACCTTGCAATCTTTTTTTTTTTTTTTTTTTTTT
>PVJS01034586.1:0-21486 GCA_004027185.1 Glis glis
CCACGCGCCCAAAAGCTTCTGCAGAAACCACTGGACGGAACCGAGACTAAGATAAGTCCCTCCAGGCACCTGGCAGAGGGGCCTTTGGAGAGTCCCCCTTCCACGGCAGTCTGTTTGTCGCCTCTGCTCCCAATTACAGTGAACAAAGAGCGGCCAGTCCACCCTCGCCGCTCCCCCCGGAACTGGGACCTAGTGATGGTCGCCAGCTAATTTATGCTCCTGGACCAGGTACATAAGACGGAGTGCGCTGGGGTGGGGGGCGGAGAGGATCAGCAGGGCTGGAGTTGGAGGTGAGATACAAAGGCGAGGGGTCAGAGGGGCCCAGAGGCTCCGCATCAGCAGCAAGACCCCCCCACGCACAGCTGACACCCCCAAAATTGCAGGAAAGGGCTCCTCATTCTCCTGTTCTGTTGCAAACTCAACCTTTTTCAACCTCAGCCCTGGCTGACCAGGAGCGATCCCAGCGCTTCGCGTGGGAGGGGTGGGCTTGAGCCTCAGCCCCGCATTCCTGCCACTTTCAGAAATTCTTTGGAAGACAAAATGCTTTGCGTCATTTATCCTATCTAGCCAAGACAAGAAAGTAGTCTGAAAACCCTGAAGGCAGGTCTTTAGAGGAAAGGTCCAGTGAGAATCCCTGGCCTCCCAGTGTTTTGTCGTTCGGAGCCATGTCTCCCCAGCCAGGAGCCGCGATGGCTCATTTTTACTGAGCAGGTAGCACCCGGCCAGCGGCTTCCAAGGTGCAGGTCCTCAGTCGGCATCCAATGCTTCTCCATAGTGTTTGAAGTTGGAAACCCGTTTATACTTTCCCCAGGGTTTTGTTAAACTTTATCCCTGAGAATTGTCGGAAGGGAGGTAAATCAAAATTTAAAGTTTTTGTTTAAAAATTATTCAGACAATGATTTACCATTATTACTGCCAAAAGATCTCTGTTAGAAGTGGCCCCAGGGGCTAACTTCTGACCAAGTGATGTTTAATGTTTTTTGGTCCCTTTTTCAAGTTATTTCAAGTGAGAAAAATGTTCCGATCTATCCAAAGTATTGCTTGAATTAATATAAACTGCACACTTGGGCTAAAGATATCTGTTCTTGTCTAGAGAGGGAGGTAACTCTTCCAGGAAGGAAAAGCTCCCCCACCCCCGCCGCTGGGCCCTAGGGACCCTTCTCCCTGTCCTGTGGGTGCTACTGCCCTTGGATGGACTGTCTGGAAGCCACTTCCCCGCACCCACACCCTGTCTCTCTACAGAGCCTGTTTTCCAGGGGTCTCTCCAGGACCCTTCTCTTTCTTCTGAGAGGGGGTAAGGAGCTGGGGAAAGTATTACCTGAGGGCAGAACCAATGTGGCAGGGTGGTGGCAGTGGGGACCCCTGAAGCATGCTCTTTCCACCCTGGACAAATAGATAGATAGTCTTAGAACCTAGAGCCTTGACCCATACAGGCTTTGTCTACACTCCATGATACCAGGGAAAGCTGTGACCATCCTGATGTTTCCCAGTAATGGTTGTTTCAGCAAAGACACGGTCTTCCATTAGTCTGATGTCCATTTGGTTATGACCAAGGTCTAAAGAAGCAAAGGGAAGCCAGGCACAGCAGTGCATGCCTGTAATCCCAGTACTTGGGAGACTGAGACAGGGGGATCACAGGACCTAGATAAGTCTCAGCAACTTAGAGAGACTCTGTTTCAAAAATAAAAAAATAAAGCGATAGGGTTGAGGGTGTAGCTCAGAGGTAGAATGCCCATGGGTTCAATCTCCAGTATGAGGAGGAGAAGGAGAAGGAGGAGGAAGAGGAGGAGGAGGAGGAGGAGGAGGAGGAGGAGGAGGAGGGAGAAGAAAAAAATAATAATGGAAAATAAGTTGAGAACATTATTTGGCTACTCAGTCTGAGTGAACAGTCCAATTCTTTCTCCTCCCCCCATATTCAGTGCTGCGGGGGATTTTAAGCCTCCGTTTCTGAAAGTTTCTGAAATCATTGTTGACATTCTCTGACATCCATCTCTACCCCCTTAGTTCTTACTGTTTCCTTGAGCTCTTTGGAGGCAGTGTCCCCAAGGGCGAAGTGAGTTGTGGTGGAGTGGGGGGGGGTGAGAAGACACTATTTTAGACCAATTAAGTGACACAAAATTTCAGTTCCTAGGTGAGAAGCCTGAAGAAGGGGGTAGGGATAGAAAGCAGGGGCCAGGGCTGGCGAGTTGTGTGTTAAAAGAGAGACCATGGTGTGCAGGAGTCCAGCTGCCTAGGAAGGAACAGATACACCCCAGACCCCCAGCCCAGGGGTCGGGGAAAGGACAGGCAGAGACGTCTAGAAAGGCAAAGAAGTTAACGATGTTTGGCTGTCTGGGGGCTTATCAGTGCGCTGGGGTCAGGCCGGGGCCGGCAATGGGGCTGAAGCAGCTTTGGGGCCGTGCAGGTGAGAAGGGGCCGCCCAGTCTGCCCCATTGACCCCACCTGGGACTGCACTGCAGCCGGGATCCCAGACGCGCCTTAGGAGGCTGAACTCCCCTCCATTCTCAGATTCTCTTGGCCAGAAGGATGGGGCAAGTTCATGGATTCCTGGGTCTCCTAACTCCTCCTCCCCCAGAGAGGAGCTCTGGGGACTGAGGGGGGTTAGAGAGGGTGGGAAGGGAATGCCTCAGGCAGGTTCACACAAGCCTCATTATGGGAACCACGCTCTCCTCAGCCCTGAACCTCAATCCTGGGCAACTGGTGGCAGAGAGAGTTGGGGCGAGGTGGGGGTGTGCCAGCACAGGCACCCCTATGGTTTAGCGCATCCAGACCCAGGGCACCAGTGGGAGAAGGGCCCCCGGGTCGCAGCAGGGATGCCTGGGAGGCTGGGGAGTCTCAGGGGCGTTTCTTGGCCCAGTGGGGTGGGATTTCCAAGGCTGGCCTCACTCTCCACAGAGCCCCTGAGCAGTGAATCTGGCTTCTGACTTCAGCGCCATCCTGACCTCGCCTTGTTCCACAGGGTAAACATCTCAGCACTTTGGAAACTGGTGGGACGAGAAAGTTGAGGGGGTGGCAAGGGGAGGGAGGGAAGGAGGGACTCAGAAGAGGGGTGGTCCCAAATCCTCCCTCTCCCTTTCTAGGAACACAGCGGTGGCCTTCCATTAGGGCAGCCTCGCTGCCTCCATGAGGCGGAGGAAGGAGCATCCCATGGGGGCTGTTTCTCTTTGGCTGAGGACCCCCTAGAGCAGGCCTTGGAAAGCCTACTATGGAAATGGTGATGAAGGTTGGAAGGGGAAGGGAGAGGAAAGCAGGAAGGAGTAAGTTCCAGATTCTCATTTGTTCAGAATCACCTGATGGCCATTTCTCTAAAGGAAGACTGGACACACGTGGAGGGTCAGGGGCAGGTCAGTCAACTTTCCCCAGGAGAAGAGTGGAGATCTCCACTCCTTGGGAAAGGACTTACTAAGCTTTAAGAGATGGTTACTCTAACAATCTTTTTTTTTGTTTGTACTGGGGATTGAACCCAGGGGCATTCTGCCTCCAGGCTACACCCCCAGCCTTTTTTATTTTTTATTTTGAAACAGGGTCTCACTAAGTTGCTGGGGCCTTGTTAAATTGCTTAGTCTGGCCTGGAACCCTCAATCTCAGCTTCCCAAGTACTGGGATTACAGGCATGTGCCACCATGCCTGGCTTGTACCTATCCTTCTTAAAGGTTGAAGATGGTGTGAGGGAACTTGTTTTGCCTCCTATTTCCAAGCCATTCTTGGGGCCATGAGCCCAGCAGTGCAGAGAGAAGCTGTGAGTAACCCCCCCCCCATAGACCTGGATCCCAAATCCAACCAGTTTCAGATTTCAGCAAGTGTCCTAATCTCCCTGCACATAGTCTCTTGGTGGAGATTATAACAGCTGTGGTGTGGATGCTGGAATCAAATCAATGCAGTGATGTGCCTAGCACACACAGCCTAGCCCTTACTGACCAAAAAAAAAAAAAAAAAAAAAAAAGTTCCGCCTGCCTCAGATTCCTCTTCGACTTTGCCAAGGCTGAATTGCATGTGGCCCAGAAAAACTCCTGGTTACGTGCCCTCTGCCCAGTCTTAGCCAAGTGATTAGAGAGGCTGAGAAGTGAGTTAGAGGAAAAGTCACACCCAGCTTCACCTCAGAGCCCTGCAGGAGGAAGGCGGGAAGAAAGAAGGAAGGAAGGAGCTTAGTTCCCCGTTTCCAGCACCCGGTACCGGTTCTCCACATCAGGAGATGTAACTGCTCTGAGCAGAGGGGGATGGAAGTCAGCCTCCTATTTCAGCTTTCCATTTAGTTTGCAAATGAAAAATCCAGGAGAGCAGCCTGGCAGAAAACCCGGAGGTCCCTGGGCTTGCGACGTCAGAAGACCTTCCTTGGAGCTGTCCTCTGGATTAGCTATGACCAGGACGTCACTGAGCCTCAGTCTCCTACACTGAGAAATTGAAGTGACCACCAGGAATGCTAAGGGGAGCAGTGGCAGAATGGAGGTGACCACGCAGGGACGTGCGTGGCGTACACTGCTCTCCACGTTAAAAAACGAATTCTATGTATGCAGGTCAAGTTCAAACCACCGAGGCTGGGGAAGGACGGCGCCACTGCCGGGTTCCGTCGGGCCTCACCATCTCGTGGGTGCAGATTTCTCATGTGTCAATAGGGCTCGTAGCCCCCTCACGAGTTGTTTTGGGGATAAAGCGCAGTGCTTGGCGCCACGTCAGCCGCGGCCGCACATTGGCGCGGCATGGCGAGCGCCGCGTTTCCGGCCGCTGCGCTCCCGGAGCGGGCAGAGGGCGGCTTCGCTGGGTGACCCGCTGGCCGGCGTGCCCGGAGCGTTTCTGCGGGGCCCTGCCCTACTCCTTCCAGTCGGGGGCGGATCCCCTCCGACCCCGCTGGGGCGAAGGCGGGCCTTCTCCGGAGCCCTGCGCCCGCGCGGCTTGCGGCCACCACGCGGTGCGGGCGCGGAGCTCCGCTGCAGAGCGCGGCGGCGCCGGGGTCCCGCCTGCTAGGCGCGGGTCGGGCAGGCTCCCCGACAGCATCTGCCCACCGGGATCTTTCTCCGCCAAGGAGCGCGGGGTCCTGCGCCCTGGGTCGGCTATATTTTTCAGGTCTCTTGGAACTGCAACCCGGCCTGGGCGATGGGGAGCGGGATTTTCTTCTCTTGTGCGTCCTAGCTCTAATTCCAAGCAATTTCGCCAGGATGAGCTTTCCCGGAGCGTGCCTCCTCTGAGAGGACCTCCAAGCTACCTCACACAGGCCTGCTGTCTCCTGGGGACTCCCTAACCAACTGTCCTTTAAGTCCTCCCTTCAGAGATGGGGAGGTTTGCTCCAATCACGCCCCCCACCTACACCCCCCCACACACCCCCCAGTCCCTGCCGAAGAACAGCACTTTTCTACCATTTCCCTAGAAGCGGAGCAAATGAAAAAATGCTGGCGGGGTGGGGGGGAGAACCGATTAATTGGCTCTGAGTCCAATGAAAGATTTCTCTTTCTTCTGTGCTTTGCTCTCTTCAAACAGAATCTCAAATAATCAGAAAATCCGCTGAGAAATGGAGACCCAACAGGGAACACTCTAACAGCTGTTTTCTCTCAACAGGAGTGCAGCCCTTCCATCAGCTATGAATATAGCTACTGTGCATCTCCCCCACGAAATACAAATTTCCCACGGAGGTGGCAAGAAATACGAATTTTCATCAGTACATTGGACCCTAGAGGCACCAAGGGGCTGCAGGTCATAAGGGGACCTATTTAGGCTATGTCCAAATAACCAAACTATGACATGGAAACTGAAGGTTTCCATTCAGATCTTTCATGCTTAAATAAATGGGGGACACTGTTGAAATATCCAAAGAATTAAAAATAAGTAAACATATTCTTCTCACTAGGACTCCATTTGTGGTGGTAGGTGTGGTAGACAAAATCAGGGATGCCAAGTAGCTGTTTCCTGGTTTAAAAACCAAAATAACTGCCTTTTGAGTTTCTGCTTTTCAGCTATGAAATGGAAAAATAAGAAGAATTCAAGTCCTGCTTATACTGTGGGATCTCTGCCCATGAAGGAACTCTGGGAATTGGCATGGGAGAGGTAGTAGAGAAAATGAGAAATGCAGTAAACAGAGGCCCAAGGCCACAGCCTGGCTCTGTGTCCTTATGTCCCCAAGCCTCAGTTTCTGCCTCTGTAAAATGGGGATAATACTTATTTCACAGGACTGCCAGGAAGAATAAACAAAATAACATATGCACATGCCTTGTCATTACCAGCCTTTCTTTGGCCTGGGCCAACCTGAAAGGAGATCAAGGCAGGCAGGGCAGGGGTCTAGCTGCAGCCCCAGCCCCATGGCTGCTGGATGTGCTGACACAGGAGTTTAGCTGTGTGCCTGTCTCTGTCTGCCTGTCTCTCTCTCTCTCTCTCTCTCTGCCACAACCAAGGGGAAGTGAGTGTCTGCTCGGCCTGTCTCGGCCCCTGTTTGTTTTGGCCACGTTGTGATGGGCTTGCTGGCTTTGCCAACAGGATTCTGGTGTTTGCTCTCCTGCCTGGCATGGCTGCTGAGGCAGCTGGCGTTCTGCTCCTGATTACCATGGCGGCTAATGTTGCCCCAGGCGAGAGAAATCTGTCTTAGTGCTGCCTGCACCCTCCGACTTCCTGCTACATCTGTCCCTTTCTCAGATCAACGAGTCCCATTTATTATTATCGTTATCACGCTAAGACTCTTCCCTTTCCCTTTAAAATGGCTGCCGAAGAAGTATAGAGCCAAGCACTAAGAGCAATCAGGAAGTAAACCAGGAAAAGAGAAGAGATGGAGAGCCAGAGACACCAGGCACCAATCGCAGATCTTGAAAGCACTTGCTTTCCTTCCCATCTTCTTTCCCTCGTGCCTTCTGGGGACGGAGGTAGGTACTGGGGAGATATTAAGGAGCAAAGAAAAAAGGATTCCTTTGCTGAAACTCACCCCAGACCAGACAGAACCCCTGGAGAGAGTGTTGCCTGAGCATGAACGGCGAGTGCCCGTGAGGAGGAACATGGGCACAGAACCTCTCGTCCCTTCCCACCCCAGGGCAGCTCCCGGGGCCTCAGCCCCTCCCCAGCACACAGTGTGCCTTCAGGACATGCCCTCCATGTGATACATGGCCTGATTGGCTTTCCCAGGCTGCTAGTTAATAACTTAGAGTCATGGCTGGAGAAAGCAAAATAATGGAAAGCAATGTTTAGTAAATTGCAGTTTCAAGGTCTTCATTGCCTTCCTAACAATTTGCAAAGCCCATTTTATTGCTTTTTTAGATTCCTCAAGTTGAAATACCACTGTGTGCTGTAATTAAGCTAAGTGACATGCCAGCTGGAAAGACAAGGGCTGTGAATGATGACTTTCAGCTCGTGTAATCATCCAGTGTGGGGGGAGGACGCTGGGAACAGCTGCCAATCTGCCTGACTTCCGCTCCCTGCCAGGGTGGGAGGAAAACTGGAATCTGCAGTCACTCTTTCAAGGCTAGCAAGAGCTACCCGACCTATCTGAAGTGGGTCGGGGCTCTCCAGTGTGAGATGAGCCAGATAATTGGCTCCCAAAACTGGCCATGCAGCAGAATCCCTTGGGGGAGCCTTTTATTCATTCATTCATTTTGGTGCCGGGGAATTGAACCAAGAGTTCCACTCATGCTAAGCACCTGCTCTACCACTGAGCTATACCCCCAGACTCAGGGAGTTTTCTAGATCCATGCAACCCATGCCCCCTTCCCCAGACTGATTCACTAGGTCTAGGGAGAACCTCATGTCTTGTGAGCTGCCCAGATAAATCTGAGACTGGGGATTGGGAGAACCTGCCCAACCCAGTATGGCTATTTTTAACAACTTGGTCTTCAGGAACATCACTTGTACATGGAAAAATTTCCATCAGGATTGCTCTTTTAAATCTGTCTGGGGACTGGAACTCATTCAACTGCTTTGAAAGAAAACAGATATCCTGATCTCTATCCCCCACAAAGTTCCTTCTTCCCAAGTTCTTTTATTCCAGGGATGATGATTCTTCCCTCCTCCTCCTTCCTCCTCCTCCTCCTCCTCCTCCTCCTCCTCCTCCTCCTCTTCCTCCTCCTCCTCCTCCTCCTTCTTTACTGGGGATGGAACCCAGAGGCATTCTACCTCCATGCTACATCCCAGCCCTGTTTTATTTTTTGTTTGGAAACAGGGTCTTGCTAGGTCGATGAGTGTCTCACTACTTGCTGAGGTTGGCCGTAAACCTGCGATCCTCCTGTCTCAGCCTTCCAAGTACTGGGATTAGAGGTGTGCGCCACCACACCCAACTTTTTCTGTCTTACTGAGGTACTTCTGCCTCCTTTCCCACAGTCAGCTATCCTGTTAGGTGCTGCAAGGGCTCGAAGACAGGAGCCCCCAACTGATTTCCTACCTTGAGTCTCTCCCCTTGCCAATCAGCCATTCCTCCATCTACTACAGGCTTCTCTTCCTCACACCGAATAAAATATTTCTCATTCAAAACCCTTCATTGGTTCCCACTGCCCACTGAATTAGGCAAACACATCCCAGCATCACTTTGTGTGTGTGTGTGTGTGTGTGTGTGTGTGTGCGCGTGTGTGTGTGTGTTACTAGGGATTGAATCCAGAGGCATTCTACCTCCAAGCTATACCCCCGGCCCAATTTTATTTCTTATTTGGAAACAGGGTCTTGCTAGGTTTCTGAGAGCCTCACTAAGTTGCTGAGGCTGGTTTCAAACCTGCGATCCTCCTGTCTCAGCCTCCCAAATACTGGGATTACAGGCATGTGCCACCACATCCGGCCCCAACATAACATTTTAGATGCTCCGAAATACTAACTCATTTAGCAAACATTTACTGAATTCCTATTGTGTCCCAGTTACTAGGTTAAAAGCAAAGAATAAAGATGTAAAGACATGGTACACTCCAGTGGAGAGACAGCCACGCAAACAGATTCACTGGCATGAGGAGCTCAAGCATGGATTTAGGGCCCGGGTCTCCAGGGTGGTCTCTTTCCATCTTCATCTCCCAGTTTCCTTTCTGATTTAGCTAAATTGGAGTAAACTTCACATCTTTATCATGTTTATGGTTAATTTTCTTCTATGCCCCTATACCAACAGTCACACTTCATATCCAGTGTGTGTGTGTGTGTGTTACTGGAGATTGAACCCAAGGGGTAGTCTACCTCCAAGCCATTTTATTTTTTATTTTGAAACGGGGCCTCACTAAGTTGCTGATAGTCTTGCTAAGTTGCCCAGGCTGGCCTCAAGCCTGTGATTCTCCTGTCTCAGCCTCCCAGTACTGGGATCCCAGGAGAGCACCACCATGCCCGGCTTCAGATCTACTTTAAAAAATCTTATTTGTCTTTTCCTGCTAGCTCAAATACCGTCTCCTCCAATCACCATCGGGTGTGAGGGTATTTCTTTCTCGTCTTCAGCAGCGATTCTCCAGGGAGCTTCAGGCCTCCAGCCTCAGCCTGGGGCTGCGTGGCTGGTCCCTCTGGTTCTGAGGCTTCCAGCTTCTTGGACTGAGCGCTGCAGGTTCCTCCAGCATGCAGACAGCCATTGTGGGGCTCTCCGGCCTCTGATCATGGAAGCCAATCTGATAAGTCCCTTTTTACAATTATACACATAGACATATCCTGTTGGTTCTGTTCCTCTAAAGAACCTTGACTAACACAGCCCTGTGCTGGGCAGAGATGGAGGCGCAGCTGTGCTCCAAAGAGGGCTGCCCTGCGCTCTGGGCTCCCAGCAAGGAGGGCAGGGCTTACTATCCACCATTCAGCCCAAGAAATTCTTCAGAGGCTGCTGACTTATTTTCAATAAGTCTGGGGCTTCCTTAGTGAGGGAGGATCAGGAGGATTATCTTCCCACCTCTCCTTCCCATTCTCCCCTGGAACAGGCTCCTTTTCTTTCTTTTTTTTTTTTTTCGGTACAGGGGATTGAACCCAGGGGCATTTTACCTCCGAGCTACACCTCCAGCCCTATTTTTTATTCTTTATTTAGAAACAGGGTCTCACTAAGTTGCAGAGGGTCTCACTAAGTAGCTGAGGCTGGCCACGAACCCGGATCCTCTGGTCTCAGCGGATTCCCAAGTACTGGGATTACAAGCGTGCGCCACCACGCCCGGCTACTTTTCTTAGCATTGAACATGGCAATTTGGCTGGGCATGGTGGTGCACACTTGTAATTCCAGTACTTGGGAGGCTGAGACAGGAGGATTGCAGGTTCGAAGACAGCCCTCAGTAACTCAGTGAGACCCTGTTTCCAAATAAAATAAAAATAAAATAGGCTGGAGGTAGAGCCCGGAGGTAGAAGGCCCCTGGGTTCCATCCCCAGTACCACACACACACAAAAAGAACATGGCAATTTATTTTATTAACATATACATGAGGGGGACGTATATCATTTCTGCAGGTCAGTAGAAGAAAAATCTCCAGGCTGGGCACTCTTACCTCGCCTCTATCTTTGCCAGCAAGATTGAGTTGCGCTGGAAGGGGAGGCAGCAGGGAGGTGTCTGGGCACTGAGGGGGCAGGTCTTGGGCTGGCTGGGGTAGGAGGAGGTCTGATCTTTCTCTGGTGGCAACTGCCCCACTTGTCTTACTCGGGCTTCAGAGTTACCCTCTGTGTTCAGCCCTGTCCCTGTTTTGATCTTTCGAGATGAACACCAACTGGCACGGCTGTTAGTGGACTGAAGGCTCTGGACTCCTGGAGATCGTGAGTCCTTCTCTGAAACACTCCTTCGTTAAGTGCTCTACCTGGGGAAGTGTTCCGGACGAAGGTGCCATGTGAGGACCCAGACGAGTGCCAGAGCTGAGGCGGCCGGGATGTGTCCTGGGGCAGCACCAGTCACCCTGAGAAGCCATGGTCCTGCAGCACAGGAAGCTAACCAGGAGGGCAGAAAGTCAAAGCTATTGGCCCCAGTGGTGCCAATGGGAGGTATTTATCAGTAAAATAAATATCAGTATTTATTTTATCAGGATTTCTATGAGGAAATGAAACGTTCAGTTGACTCTGTAGACATCGCAGACACTGTAGGAAGAGACAAATCGCTCCCTGGGAATAAGAGGTAGGAAAGGAAACATGGCAGCGAGAGCCAGACTGATCCTGCAAGAAACAAAAACAAAGAAAGATTTTTCTTAGATTTCCTTTCAGAATGGCCTTCAGAATGCTAAAGTCAATGAACTCATTATCACCATGCCTACCCAGTGGATCAGGAGGCACCTGGGTGATACAGTCCACAGTCGCCAGAAACTCATTTCACCTACACAGCGTTCCTCTTTCTGCAAACTTTACTGCCCCAAACATTTGCTGTGGACCATTTAAGAGCAGCCAAGATGGCTGGCTGGAGATGGTATGTAGCAGTGGTTAAGAAGCTTGTGCCCAGTCGGGCCTGGTGGCACATGCCTATAATCCCAGTATTTGGGAGGCTGAGACAGGAGGATTACAGATTAGAGGACAGCCTCAGCAAGTAGTGAGACTCTCATCAACCTAGTGAGATCCTGTTTCAAAATAAAAATAAAATAGGGCTGGGGGTGTAGCGCAGAGGTAGAATGCCCCTGGGCTCACTCGCCAATACCGCAAATTTAAAAAAAAAAAGAAGTTTGTGCCCTTGAACAAATTACTTAGCCTCTCTCATTTTTGATTTCCCCATTTGAAAAAAAGGGAATAACAATGCCTTGAGGACTGAGATAATTACGCGAAGCTTTTGGTGCACCAGCTGCAAATGTGTCTTGGTTTAGTCCAGGCGAGGCTCAGCAGCAAAATCAGCACAATCTCATCACCATCATCATTGAAGCTACCCACTTTACAAACCTTTATCATCCTTAAAAATCTTACAAAATTGAGCTGGGCGTGGTAGCACGTGGCTGTAATCCCAGTACTTGGGAGGCTGAAACAGGAGGTTTGCAGGTTCAAGACCAGCTTCAGCAACTTAGCAAGACTCTCAGCAACTAGTGCGACCCAAAACAAAAAATAAAAATAGGACTGGGGGTGTAGCTCAGAGATAGAATGCCCCTGGGTTCTTTCCCCAGTACAAAAAAAAAAAAAAACACGAAACCTTACAAAATGGGTTATTTAACCCCTAGAATTCAACTGTTGTGCAGATGTGCACCCTGGGCTCAGTGACCAACTCACTATAAAAGTGGATTCAGAGGAAGAATGATGAGATTATAGTGAGTGACATTTGTAAAAAAATGGAGCAATTTGTCAGGGCTCCAATTCTCCCATGGGTCAGGTGGCTGCAGGCTCATGGCAGAGTAGTAAGGAGGAAGAACCTCTGGTAATTGTCCAGAGTCCACCACTTGCATGAGGTTGGGCAAATCACTTAATGCCTTCAACCCCTGATTTCCTACATCTGCAAGTTGGGGATCGGGTAACAAGTTCTGCCTTGCCAACCTCATAGCACTGAAGCACGGATTGGTACGTGCAAGGTCCTACTATTATTATTACACTTACCAAGAAAACCCCTGTACTGTCTCTCTTCCATTCAACTTACTATGCAGAAACCATTTTCTCACACCTCATCCGGCTCCCAGTGTAAATCAACAAACACCCAAGAGACTTGTTCAAACACAAATTCCCAGCACCCCATTCCAGACCTCTTGTGTCAGAATTTCCAGAGGTCCGGCCTGGAAGCGTTAGGCTCCACAAGGGTCCCCACCTGATTCTGATCATGAAGGAAGTTTGGGAAGCACCGGGCCCAGCGAGCATGGTAAGAGGACTATCAGAAAATGCACATTCCTGTGCCTGCCACTCGGGACCTACAGGTTCAGAATTTGGGGCAGTAGACTTGTAATTATACATTTTTACAAGCACCCAAGGTGATGGATGCCTCAGGGTGCTGTTCATTCACAGGCCCCCTGCAGTGTGAGCTACTGATCACCAGGAAGCTAGGTCAGTGTCTGATCACAGCCGGCCTCAGGTGGTGACAGTGAGGGAAAGGACTCCTACAGGAGCCCAGCAGCACGGCCTCGTCTCCAGGCAGCACTATGGTGTAGGGTTCTCCTGAGCTTTTACACAGGGCCTTCCTTCAGAGCACTGAGGTTCTGATAGGGGGCTGGCTTCTTGCTGTCTCCTTGGTCCTCTCACACCGTGGAATCAAGCAGCTCCCACGGCCCTGTTGTTCAATCCCTCCCCGTTACAGGCCTAGCCTCTGGAGCAAGTGACCTAGACCCAAGCCAACTTAAAGGATGTGAAAATCAACCCCTCAAAGTTGGTATGGTTCTTTCTAATTCTGGGTCCTGCATTTGTGACTGTCTTAATTTTAGCCTTAATTTAAGTGGAAGGCAAGGCAGAGTGTACCCTGTGGCAGGGGCAATTCAGTCTTAGCAGAAATATACAAAACAAGTCGGGCGTGGTGGCACACGCTTGTAATCCCAGTACTTGGGAGGCTGAGACAGGAGGATCGCAGGTTCACGGCCAGCCCCAGCTATTTAGGCGAGGTCCTCCGCAACTTACTGAGACCCTGTTTCAAAATAAAGAATAAAAAATAGGACTGGGGGTGTAGCTCAGAGGTAAAATGCCCCTGGGTTCAATCCCCAGTACTGAGAAAAGAAAAAGAAATATACAAAACAAGCCAGGCATGGTGGTGCATGCCTGTAATCCCAGTATTTGGGAAGCTGAGACAGGAGGGTTGCAGGTGCAAGACCAGCCTTAGCAACTTAGTGAGACTCTCAGCAACCTAGCAAGACCCTGTTTCAAAACAAAAAATAAGCCAGGCATGGTGGCGCACGCTTGTAATCCCAGTACTTGGGAGGCTGACACAGGAGGATCGCAGGTTCCAGGACAGCCTCAGCTACTTAGTGAGGCCCTCTGCAACTTAGTGAGACTCTGTTTCAAAATAAAGAATAAAAAATAGGGCTGGGGTGTAGCTCAGAGGTAGAACGCCCCTGGGTTCAATTCCCAGTACCACAAAATAAATAGATAGATAGGTGATAGATAGATAGGTAGATAGATAGATAGATAGATAGATAGATAGATAGATAAATGGCTGGGTGTAGCTCAGAGGTAGAATACCCCTGGGCTCAATCCTTAGTACCATAAAAATAAATAAATAAATAAATAGGGCTGGGTGTATAACTTGGAGGTAGAATGCCCCGGCATTTACAAACCAAAGTTTAATCCCCGGCACTACAAACCAAACCAACCAACGAACCAAACAAACAAACAAAAAAAATACAAAACAAGGGGCTCCCATTTTGACTGAGGTAAGCCTCAATTGTCTTCTTACCTGTCTGGCTTTATCAATGCACCCATCCTCCTCCATACTCAACATTCCAAAAAAAACTGAGAGTGCGCCTGCCAACACATCAACATGCTAGGGGAACACGGGCAGCCTACCTAGTTCCTCTCACATTCTTTTTGGCCAGAGATCAGGCAGTGGCTGTACGCCTCCCGGTCCTGTAGACACAGGTCCCTCATAGCACCTGTGTGGCTTCTGCCAGGCCTGGGATCCAGTCGGGCAGGCGTGGCAACCACCAGCAGATCTTTCAGGGAACATTCATGGCTGTGGGGACTCTGCAAGAGCAGCAGGGAGTGCACATTCAGTGACCTCTTCTCGCCGGGGCTGTGGCTGTGGGAGTAGCACTCCCTGGGCAGGGAGGAGTTTTCTGGAAAGGCAAAGTCATTAGCATCATCAATTTGTGCTGCTGGAGTTGGCACAGATTCCCGGTGCGGTGCACCTCCCACCAGGGTCCCCTGGCCTGAAACTGACAGAAGCTCGGAGAGCCAGGATCCCCCATGGCGCCTTCCCTCCAGGTAGCTTCCCTTGCCTGTAATTGGTGGACTAGGCCTCATCCGAATGAGAACCAGGAATGTCGAAGCGGGTACGCAGACTCAGCATTCTATTTGGTCTTTTTTGTCTTCCCAGTCAGACCAGAAACTCCCTAAGAGCATCAACTATGTCACCACCATCAGACTGGGATCTCCCTGAGGGCCAGGTCTACATACCCCCCGCCCAACTGGGGAGCCCTAAAGATTAGGCCTGGTTCCACTGGTTTTTCTCCCTAATGCGATGATTGGGATGCCGAATGCTCCTCAAAGGCCCTCGTGTTAAAGGCCTGGTCCCCAAGATAGTGCTACTGGGAGGTGCTGGGACCTTTAGAAGGTGAGGCCTAGTGGAAGGTCCTGAGGTCACTGGGGGTGTGCCCTTGAAGGGGTCATGGGACCCTGGCCCCTTCCTCCTTTTTTGTCTGTGTGTGGTACTGGGAATTGAATCCAGAGACATTCTACCTTCAAGCTACATCCCTAGCCCGATTTTATTCCTTGGAAACAGAGTCCCGCTAGGTTGATGCGAGTCTCACTACTTGCTGAGGCTGTCCTCAAACCTGCGATCCTCCTGTCTCCGCTTCCCAAGTACTGGGCATGTGCCACCATGCCCGGCTCTTTTTTTTTTTCTTTCTGGTCATGAGGGGAGCGGTCTTGCTCCACCACATGCACCCCGCCATGGCTACCCAGTGCCCCTACCAGAGGCCTAAAAGCAATGGGTCTGCCTGGTCTTAGACTGGAACCTCTAAAGATCATGAGCCAAAATAACCCTTTTCTCTTTCTAGGTTAATGATTTGGGGTGTTTTGTCATAGCAACGGAACACTGATTAACACACCAAAGTTCCCAGCGCACCCCACTGGCACTCACGTAATTGGGCACTTAGCACCAGCTTGGCATTGCTGTGAGCTGGGAACAAGGAGAGGTTCCTTCTCGACGGAACCTTGGTCAGTAGCTCCGACAACAGATGCTGCTCCTTCATGTTGTTCTTTAGGAAAGTCCAATTTGGGTTCAAACTCCTCGAGAAGCTCTGGGGTTTTGCAGGCACAGAAGGTTTTGGTATTTTCTCCTGGACGAGCTGCTGGGAGATCTGCCGGTGCTTGTATCTGAAGGAGACCACCCTGACAGTTTCTGGGCTACTACATTCTGAGCTGGTGGTCGGGGTCAGGTTTGGCAGAGACTCGGGAGAGGCTGAGACCTGGGTGGTGGATTCTGGGGACAATTCTTCTGAGGTTAAGGGCTGAAAGAGAAAACAGTCTAAAGTGAGAAAGTACAAAGCAAAGGAGTCCTTCCTATGATATATTTTTTGCACACGTGTGGGTGCGTGCATGTGTATGTGTGTGTGTGTGTGTGTGTGTGTGTGTGTGTTACTTGGGATTGAACCCAGAGGCATTCTACCTCTGAGCTATACCCCCAGCCCTATTTTATTTATTTTGAGGTTTCACTAAGTTGTGGAGGGCCTCATTAAGCTGCTGAGGCTGGCTTTGAACCTGTGATCCTCCTATCTCAGCCTCTCAAGTACTGGGATTACAGGCATGCACCACCACACCTGACTCTATGATATTCTTGAATAAAGCAAACAGAAATTATTAAAATGGCAAATTAAGAGTTGGGTTCAAGCTGGGTATGGTGGTGCACACTTGTAATCCCAGTACTTGGGAGGCTGAGACAGGAGGATCACAGGTTCCCAGCCAGCCTCAACTACTTAGTGAGGCCCTCCGCAACTTAGTGAAACCCTATTTCAAAATAAAGAATAAAAATAGGGCTGGGGGTGTAGCTCGGAAGTAGAATGCCCCTGCGTTGAATCCCCAGTACTGCAAGATAAATAAATAAATAAATAAATAAATAAATAAGAGTTGGGTTCAGCCAGGCCCAGTGGTGCATGCCTGTAATCCCAATATTTGGGAGGCTGAGACAAGAGCACCATAGGTCCAAAGCCAGCCTCAGCAATTTAGTGAGCTCCTCAACAACTTAGTGAGATCCTATTTCAAAATAAACAATAAATAGCCGGGTGTGGTGGCACACACTTGTAATCCCAGTACTGGAGGATCCGGGTTTGCGGCCAGCTCAGCTACATAGTGAGGCCCTCCGCAACTTAGTGAAACCCTGTTTCAAACCCTGTTTCAAAATAAAGAACAAAAAATAGGGCTGGAGGTGTAGTCCAGAGGTAGAATCCCCTGGGTTCAATCCCTGGTACCGCAAAATAAATAAATAAATAAATAAAAAGTGGGGGGGGGGCTGAGGTAGAATGTCCCTGGGTTGAATCCCCAGTAAAAAAAAAAAAATAAAAAATTGGGTTCAGCAGAAGTGAGAAAGATTTAGGTTAGAATAGTTTCCTAGAGCCGGGCGTGGTGGCGCACGCTTGTAATCTCAGTACTTGGGAGGCTGAGACAGGAGGGTCGCAGGTTCGCGGCCAGCCTCAGCTACTTAGTGAGGTCCTCCACAACTTAGTGAGACCCTGTTTCAAAATAAAGAATAAAAATAGGGCTGGGGGTGTAGCTTGGAGGCAGAATGCCCCTGGGTTCAATCCCCAGTACCGCAAAAAAAAAAAAAAAAGAATAGTTTCCTAGAATGAATTGGTTAAACACTAGGGCAGAAGACAAGATGATACGGAGAATCTGCAGCTTCTTCTAGAGGTCTTTAAATATGAAAAATTGTAAATACTAGAGATTGGTCATCATAAAAATAGATATTATTTTACAGTTATGAGACTGGCAAAAATTAGAAAGCTGGGTAATGCCCAATATTTGTGGGCATGTGGTACAGGCACCTCTCCTGCTAAGAATGTAACCTGGTATACCCATTCTACACCATTTGGAGATAACTGGTAAAATATGATTATATGCACCCTGTGACCTAGCAATTCTGCTGCTAGGTATATATACTAAACAAGTTATTGTACGGGTCCTTAAAAATTATGTACACCAATGTTCAAAGCAGCATTATTCACCAAAAGGTGAAAACAGTCCAAATGTTGAATAGATAAACAAAACGTGCCCACAGATGAATAGATAAACAAAACGTAGTATGTACATAGAATGAAATACTTTTCAGCCTTAAAAAGAACGGAAATTCTAGCCTCGCATGGTGGTGCGTACCTGTAATCCCAGTACTTGGGAAGCTGAGAAAGGAGGATCACAGGTTCGAGGACAGCCTAAGCAATGTCGTAAGACTCTCAGCAACCTAGAGAGACCCTGTTTCAAAACAAAAAATGAAAAAAGGGCTCAGGTGTAGCTTGGATGTAAAATGCCCCTGGGTTCAATCCCCAGTATTAAAAGAAGGAAGGAAATTCTGATACCTGCCACAATATCAGTAAACCTTGAAAACATGCTAAGTGAAATATCCAGCCAAGAAAGAACAAATATGGTATGATCCCACTTACAAAAGGTAGCTAGAATAGTCATGTTCATAGAGACAGAAAGTAAAATAAGAGAGCCGGCGTGGTGGCGCACGCCTGCAATCCCAGTACTTGGGAGGCTGAGACAGGAGGATCGTAGGTTTGAGGACAGCCTCAGCAAGTAGTGAGACTCTCATCAACCTAGCGAGACCCTGGTTCAAAACAAAAATAAAATAGGGCTGGGGGTGTAGCTCGGAGGTAGAATGTCCCTGGGTTGAATCCCCAGTACCACACACACACACAAAAGTAAAATAGAGGTTACCAAGAGCTGGGGGAAGGGAAGAATGAAGAATTATATTTAATGGGTACAGTGTTTCTATTTGAGGTAATAAAAATTCTGGAAATAAATAGTAGTGATAGTTGCACAAATCTGTGACTGTCCTTAATGTCATGGAATTGTACGCTTAAAATGGTTAAAATGTGCTGCATCACTCTGAACTACATTATGATGTAAGACTACAATGCACCAATAAAAGTATATGACAAAATGGTTAAAATGGTAAATTTTGCATTATATATATTGTACCAGAATAGAAAAAAACTTATAGCCAGCTGTGGTGGCGCATGCTTGTAATCCCAGTACTTGGGTGGCTGAGACAGGAGGATCGCAGGTTCGAGGACAGCCTCAGCAAGTAGTGAGACTCTCATCAACCTACTGAGACCCTGTTTCAAAATAAACATAAAATAGGGCTGGGGATGTAGCTCAGAGGTAGAATGCCCCTGGGTTCAATCCCCAGTGCCCCCCCCAAAAGAACAGAAAAAAACTTGTAGAAGGATGTTCACTTCGGTGTTATTTATAGTAGGAAAGAATTGAAGGATTGAAGGCAACCTGTATACTTTGAAAAATTGATAGGGTGAAATGGGCGGTTGAAATTTATTCTTAGAAAAAAAGGGACTGTAGAGATAAAGAAAAAAAAAGAACTGCACTTGATGAGATTTGCGGTTTTGCAGCTTTTTGTCCAAGAACACCCTCGATCTGCATGGCTTGGGCAGCAGAAAGCCACGGCCTTACTCACTGGAGGTGTCGAAGAATAGAGTCTGAGTTGGTTGGGGAAACTAGAGAGACAAGGGGTAAATTGTGGAAGGGGGAAATCCTTCATGTGCAGTTTGGTTGACTGATAAACTATACATGTTGGAGGCTAGGAAGAACGAAGGAGGAAGGATTCCAGAAGATTCAATAAAAAAAAAGTAGCACTGGAGGCTGAAATAACTAAAGAGACTTCAAAACCAGGTGGGGTGGCGCATGTCTGTCATCCCAGTACTTGGGAGGCGGAGACAAGAGGCTTTCAGGTTCACGGCCAGCTTCAGCAATTTAGCAAGACCTTCAGCAACCTAGCAAGATCCAGTTTCAAAATGAAAAATAAAAAGGGCTGGGGATGTAGCTCGGAGGTAGAATTCCTCTGGGTTCAATCCTCAGAACCAAAAAATAAAGAAACTCAACTTGCTGCTGATCACAGTAGATTTAGAATGTGGGATTATTGGACTGTCCAAATAAAAATCACTCTTTTTTTTTTTTTGCGGACCAGGGATTGAACCCAGGGGCGTCTACCTCCGCGCTACACCCCCGGCCCTATTTTCTATACTTTATTTTGAAACCGGGTCTCACGAAGTTGCGGAAGCCTCACTAAGTAGAGAGAGAGAGACAGACAGATAGACAGACAGACAGGGAGAGACAGAGAGAGAGCTGAGGCTGGCCGCGAACCCGGATCCTCCGGTCTCCGCCTCCCAAAGTACTGGGATTACAAGCGTGCGCCACCACGCCCGGCCTAAAAATCACTCTTTAGAGGAATAAACAGAATCCAGAGACTTGACAACGAGTCGCTGATTCATGTATAATTCATAATGTCCAGCATCTAAACCTAAAGCCACTAGAAATGCGAAGAAGCAGAAAAATGTAATTCATACTCAAGAGAAAAGGTACTTAATAGAAATTAACTCTGAGATCACCTAAGTTTTTGGTCCATTGGCATACAAAGATTTTAAAACAGGCATTATAAATATGGTCACGGAGCCGGGTGTGGCGGTGCACCCCTGAAATCCCAGTTCTTGGGAGGCTGAGACAGGAGGATAACAGGTTGGGTACCAGCCTCAGCTACTTAGTGAGGCCCTCTGCACCTTAGTGAGACCCTGTTTCAAAATAAAAGAATAAAGCCGGGAGTGGTGGTGCACACTTGTAATCCCAGTATTTGGGAGGCTGAGACAGGAGGATTGCAGTTTGGCCGCCAGCCTCAGCTACTTAGTGAGGCCCTCTGCAATTTAGTGAAATCCTGTTTCAAAATAAAGAATAAAAATAGGGCTGAGGGTGTAGTTCGGAGGTAGAATGCCCCTGGGTTCAATCCCCAGTATTGCAAATAAATAAATAAATAAATAAATTAATTAATTAATTAAATAGGGCTAGGGGTGTAGTTCAGAGGTAGAATGCCCCTGGGTTCAATCCCCAGTGCCACATGCACAAAAATAAAGATCAGAAAACCAGGCACAGTGGCACACACCTGCAATCCCAGTACTTCGGAGGCTGAGACAACAGGATTCCAGGTTCAAGGCCAGCATACAGTAACTTAGTGAGGTCCTATTTAAAAAATAAAAAAGTAGCTGGGCATGGTGGCACAAGCCTGTAATTCCAGTAATTGAGAGGCTGAGACAAGAGGATCACTGGTTCGAGGACAGCGGCAGCAAGTAGTGAGACTCTCATCAACCTAGTGAGACCCTGTTTGAAAAATAGAAATGAAAAAAGTGCTGGAGGTGTAGCTTGGAGGTAGAGTGCCCCTGGGTTCAATCTTCAGTACCACAAAAGAATAAATAAAAATAAAAAATAAAAAAAATGCTGGGGGTGTAACTCAGAGGTAGAATGCCCCTTGGTTCAATCCCAAGGACAGCCAGGGCTGTCCTTGAACCTGTGATCCTCCTGTCTCAGTCTCTCAAGTAATGAGATTACAGGCATGCACCACTATGCCTAGCACTGTCCATTTTTTTAATTGGGTTGTTTTGGGATGTTGTTGAGTTGCAAGAGTTCTTCATATATGCTATCTATTAACTCTGCTATGGTCTGAATGTTTGTGTACTCCCCAAACTCATACATTGAAATCCTCATGCCAAAGGTTATGATATTAAGAAGTGATGATTTAATTAAGAGATGACCAGGTGATGAGGGCAGAGCCCTCAAGAATAGTGTCCAAGCCGGGCGTGGTGGCGCACGCTTGTAATCCCAGTACTTGGGAGGCGGAGACAGGAGGATTGCAGGTTTGTGGCCAGCCTCAGCTACTTAGTGAGGCCCTCTGCAACTTCGTGAGACCCTGTTTCAAAATAAAGTATAAAAAATAGGGCTGGGGGTGTAGCCTGGAGGTAGAACGCCCCTGGGTTCAATCCCCAGTTCCAAAAAAAAAAAAAAAAAGAA
>PVJS01034587.1:0-21486 GCA_004027185.1 Glis glis
CTCTCTCTCTCTCTCTCTCTCTCTCTGTGTCTCTCTCTCTCTCTCTCTCTCTCTGTCTCTGTCTCTCTCTCTCTACCTAGTGAGGCCCTCCGCAACGTTGTGAGACCCGGTTTCAAAATAAAGTATAAAAAAAAATAGGGCCAGGGGTGTGTGCTTGGAGGTAGAATGCCCCTAGGTTCAATCCCCGGTACCACAAAGAAAAAAAAAAAAGCGTTAAGGACAGAAACTTATTGACAGTTACAGTGATCAAGTCCCCAGAAAAAAAGAATCAGAAACACCTTCTTACAAAGCCAGTTATTTCCTAACCCTTTCTCCTATAGCAATTATTTCTAAAATCTAATGTTGAATTATTTTTAAATTATCTTGGTCCTTATCTTTCCTAGTATACTGCCTGTTTAATTATGACACTGTGGTAGAGGTTCTTAGCCTGGTTTCAAGACATCCATAAATCCCTTGAAGCTATAAGGAATGTTGGGTATTTTTCTAGTAAGTCAATGGCTCTCAAAGGGGTGGACACGATTAAGACTCACTAAAACTGACAGGTAGCTAGAATGGCAGTTTCTCTAGCATATTCTGTTTGATTAAAGTATAAAACATAAATGGCCAGCCCCCCCCTCCAACTTTTAATTACAATGAAAAGTTTTTGTCGTTGTTGGTACTGGGGGTTGAATCCAGGGTGTTCTACTTACAAGCTACACCCCCAGCCATGTTTATTTTTTATTTTGAAACAGCATCTCCCTAAGTTGCTGAGGGTCTTGCTAAGTTGCTAAAGCTGGCCTTCAACCTGCAATCTTCCTGTCTCCGCCTCCCAAATACTGGCATTACAGGTGTGCACCACTGCGCCCAGTTAGAAGACATTTATTAAATAAAACAATACAATTAGCTTTGAAATCCAGTCAGTAATAAATTCTCTAAAAGTGTTTTTCAAATTGTAACTTATGACCCAAACTGTGTCTAATATTTGGGGGAAAACACAACATAATAAACTAAAATAGAAAATACCACAGAGTATATAGCATACAGTAAAGATTTTACAAAACTTTATTTCATTTTTATATTGTAAACTGGGTTATGATATACAACATATTTCTTAACATTAATGACAACCAACAAAAGCTGAAAACTACTGCTATAATACTTAATTTTCTCTTTTCTGTTTTGCCTCAAACCTCTTTGATATACCACTTCTATGGAAGCTTGGAACCAAAAAGGTTGTGATGATAGAAATAATAATATAATGATCAATATATAACTATGTAATTATAATTATATAATCAATATATATGGAGTATTCACTATGTGCCAGGAACTGTGCTAAATGTTTTACTTTTATGATCTCATTTGATCTATACAACCCAATGAGTATTATTAATTTTTCTCCTTTTTTATTGTGTGTGTGTGGTGTTGGGGATTGAACCCGGGGTCATTCCACCTCTGAGCTACATCCTCACACCGATTTTATTTTTTATTTGGAAACAGGGTCTCAATAAATTGCTGAGAACCTCACTAAGTTACTGAGGCTGGCTTTGAACCTGCGATCCTAATGTCTCAGCTTCCGAAGTACTAGGATTACAGGTGAGCACCACTGTGCCCGGCAACTTTTATAGAAAAGGGAACTTTAAAGAAGTAACATACTTTGATTTAGACAATGTCTGACTCAAAGTCCATGCCTACCACATCAACAGTAGACAGTAGGCCTCTTAGATAACCTAAAAAGCAGATGATTCACTTGTTCATAAACATGAACTGGATATTATAATTTTAGATAGGTTTGGAGCTTTGGTTCTGTGATTCTACATTATTCTTTACACTCACTTATTTTGTTTTTAATTGAAACAGAATATTCTGTAAAACCAGTTGTTTCTTCCTAGAGATTTTTTTTTGTGTGGTACTAGGGATTGAACCCAGGTGCATTCTACCTCCAAGCTACACCCCCCCCAGCCCTATTTTTTATTCTTTATTTTGAAACAGGGTCTCACTAAGTTGTGGAGGGCCTCACTAAGTAGCTGAGGCTGGCCGCAAACCCAGATCCTCCAGTCTCAGCCTCCCAAGCTGGGATTACAACCATGGGCCACCATGCCCGGCTAGAGATGTTTTTTAAATTAAAAGTTAATATGCAGTCATGAGACATGATGTATTTTATCAGTCCCCAAACATAAAAATCCCTTCAAAGGACTAATATGAAATTATAAAACCGGGTGTGGTTGCACACGCTTATAATCCCAGTACTTGGGAGGCAGAGACAGAAGAATCATCAGTTCGCAGCCAGCCTCAGCAACTTAGGCCCTCTGCAACTTAGACTTTGTTTCCAAATAATAAAATAAAATAAATAAAATAATAAATAAAATAAAATAAGGCTGGGAGTATAGCTCAGAGGTAGAATACCTTGGGTTCCATCCTCCGCACCACAAAAAAATAAAATTATAAATAGCAGAGTACCATATAAATAAATGCTATTTATTTTATGGGTTTGTTATGGGCATTCAACCCTTATAAAGAAAAACCATGTAAAAATGATGTAACAAGTACCTATTACATAGTAAACATTCAATAAATGTTTAGCTATTATTATTATCATATAAGAAGACAGGGAGGTCTACATAGTTTTTGCTTAAATTTTCCCCTACTTTATAGTTTGTCCTTGGGAACTTCCAGATATTTTGCTACTTCTTTTTGTTTTGGTAGTGGGGATTGAACCCAGGGACATTCTACCTCCAAGCTACACCCCCAGCCCTATTTTATTTTTTATTTTGAAACAGGGTCTTGCTAAGTTGCTGAGGGTATCTCTAAATTGTTGAGGCTGGCCTTGAACCTACAATCCTCCTGTTTCAGCCTCCTGAGTACTGGGATTACAGGTGTGCACCACCATGCCCAGTCACTACCTTACTGGTTTTTTTGCAATTAAACTCTAATTTATTGAAAATTAAGACACATTCTTCTTATACAATTCAGGCCCTACATTAATTTTTTGTGACATAAATAAAATACAGGTAAAATATTGAAAGTTAAATTTGGTTTTATGATTAGGAGAAGGCAATTCACCATCAATGATAAAAGCTCAGCAAAATAAAAAATATTTTAAATTGCCAATGTCCAGATAAATTATTATTTTTTTTAGTGGTATATTGTAATCATACAACTTGATGAAGTTCAGGGTGATAGAGGCATACATGCACACAGTACTTTTTGAGCCCTCTCCCAGTCCCCACCCCACTCCCTCTCCCTCCCCACCTTCCCGTGCTCCACATAGTGATTGGCATTGATAAGTCTGTGTATGTGCATCATGTCCACTGAAGTGTTTCCCTCTTCAAGTCTTCCTCCCCCCTCCCATCTCCCTCAGTTAGTTCCCCTCCCTCACTTTACTAAGGTTTCTCCTCCTTTGTCTGTAGTCCCTCCTGTGTCACAATTTCTCCCTGGCTTCTGCATATGAGGGAACACATCTGACCTTTCACTTTTGTGACTGACTAATCTCACTTAGCATATTATTTTCCAGTTCCATCCATTTCCCTGCAAATGACATAATTTTGTTCTTTATAGCTGAGTAGAATTCCATTGTGCGTATATCCCATAATTTTGTAATCCATTCATCTTTATAGTACATGGAATTTAAAAAGTGTTTTTATAGCTATATCTATACAATGAAAAATCATTCACACATAATTTACCTAGCAGCTTTATTTCAAGGTTTATAAAGGCTATCAGCCTAAGTAGATAACCTGAATGAGAGAAGTGGGAGGGTGATGGGTAGGTAGGCAGAACTGTGTGCATGAAAGAGAGTGGGGTACACTACTTACAAGATTTACAATTCAATGAGAAGATTCTATGCTATGCAGGAAAATAATAGGGTCTATAATGTCAGATTTTCAAGGAAAATCAGAAAGTTGGATGTCTAGATAAAATTTCCTGATTGGTATATGTTGGCACAAATTAATATAACCACAACAAAAACCACTTTCTGGGCCAAGCAAAAAAGCCTACCTGGTAAATCGGCCATATGCTGCCAGTTCACAACTCAGTTTTACTTTTATGCCATCATTTCAGCTAAACTAAGCTGACTCACACAGCCTAGGTGAGACCATTATCAACTAGACGCTTTCAAAGGGTGGCCAGTGGGGTAGAGAGAAGAATCTTGGGATATATATATTTGGCAAGTGTAACTATTTTTCATTTTAGAAGCTTTGGAACATGTATACTAGTTTTCTTTGGATAAGCTATTGCTATTCTGAGAAAAAAACTCCCAGGAAGTCTTAAGAGATAAACCTGTGTAAATAGGGAAATGGTTTAGGTTAAGGACAAATAATCATAAATGCATAAATAAAAGGAGTATATGTTTATGTTTCGGCAGAGCATTTCCACTGAACGTTGAAGAGGTAAAAGAAAATCTTTCTATATAGGGAAATGCTTGCATGTAAGTAGCTTTTGTGTTATTTTGAGTTATTTTATAACTCCTTATACTTTTACAGGGGCATGGCATCTTTCATGGAGATAAGCTGCTCAAGTTAGGACATAAAGTAAACAATTTGATGTAGTCAAAATTACCACTGCAAAGCCAGGCGTGGTGGCACACGCTTGTAATCCCAATACTTGGGAGGCAGAGACTGGAGGATCCAGGTTCGTGGCCAGCCTCAGCTACTTAGTGAGGCCCTCTGCAACTTTGTGAGACCCTATTTCAAAATAAAGAATAAAAAATAGGGCCAGGGGTGTAGCTTGGAGGTAGAACACCCCTGGGTTCAATCCCTGGTACCGCAAAAAAAAAAATTACCATTGCAAAATCCTTAAATCACCTTTAAATCCCTTTTGTATATACCATACTACCTCTCAGTAAGTTCAAGACAATTTACATTATCACTGGAAAAGATGTTTCCTCAGCCATGCATGATCAAATCATAGCATGATCAAATCATATATCTCTACCGTCACCCACTGGGCCAAATGACTGATGGAATGACTGTAACATGTGGTTTTGTAGAGAGGGGAAACTAAGTTGAAAAGCTAGCCTCTTTTAACTACTAGAAAAAGATATTGGTTAAAATATCTAGACGAGAAAAAGGCACTGGGTGCCTTAAATGCCAAAGAGAATCAAAGATTTTAGGAAAAAAACAACAGTCCCTGGGTATTTTCCTAAACCACATGGGCACTCGTAAGTAAAGAATAGAGTTTAGAAAATTTTGACAATGGATTCAGTGCAGGATCTGTAACATATTACCCATTAAGTTCCAAGTTTTCAGTTCTGTGAATATTTCAGTGAAGTCGACACAGGTGCTTTAAAATAGGTTGGCAAGCATAATCTAGAGCTTATATATTCTTTATATATATATTTTCAGGTTTTCAAATGCTCTAATCATTTGTCTATTCCTTTTCTCAAAAGAATAAACTCTAAAAATATTTATTTCAAAAGGTACCATAAGTGGTATATTTCCTGCTCAATTTAAGTTTTTATAAGTGTCCAACATCTGGGATGATAGGATTTAGTGGGTTAAATTAATCTTAAAGAAATAGTTCTTTCCGCCAGGTGTGGTGGCACATGCCTGTAATCCCAGTACTTGGGAGGCTGAGACAGGAGGATCACAGGTTTGAAACCAGCCTCAGCAACTTAGTGAGATCCTCAGCAACTTAGTGAGATCCTGTTTCAAAATAAAAATATAAAATAGGACTGGGGGTGTAAATTGAAAATACCATGACTTTGTACTTGTAAAGCTAAAGATTAGGTTCTAAAACCAAAGCAGATGCTAAAGCTGTCCTAAGGCACATAATAAACAATAAATACATGTTTACTACAGATTAAAGGCATTTATTCAATGGAGCACATAGAAATAAGAATTGGTGACTACAAGCTAGTCAGAGTAACTTTAATCACAACCCACAGGCTCAGAGACTCTAATAATTGTGTGACTGTCACAGTGAACACACAGTTATGGAAAATACTTTCTGTGTTTGAATCAATCAGTACAGTAATCGTGGCAGGGTTATTTGGAAGAAATTAACCTATACTGTAATCTGGAGACAGGAATTTAAAAAATGAAACAACAACAGAAAAACAGATACAGGCTGTTTTCACCATGATAAAATGTTACTTTTAGTAGCCAGGCAGGTGGGACACACCTGAAAATTAACTGTTGTTAGCTCACCCTAAATAAAAATTAGTCAGTAACACAAATTGACTCTCAGGAGTTAAAAAATGATCGGGTCATCAAATGGCTGATCAGTCAATCTCGATTTTGCAAGGGTTACTGGTTCTTTATGAGCCACGACTTACCTGTATGAACTTGCATTGGTACAGGAATCGGGCTCCCGACACATGAGCTTGAGGGTTAGACTGAAGGCCTAGATATGCCCATAACACCTGGATCTCCAAGGAAACCGGTATGAGACAGCAGGAAGTGCAGTTAGTAGCCTGAAGAAGGAAAAGAAGCACCTGCTTACATGGCCTGATGGTTGCCTATAGTCAGTCACCCTACTGTAAGTAGCTGTTGTTTCTTAAGCATTATGCAATAATACAGGAGGCAATATGGCTTAGAGGAAGCACACAAAAGTTCACAACAGACCATATTATTGTTGTTGACCTTTAAAAAATTGTATTTGAAAATGGAAATCACATAGCATTCGATAAAATTCAATACTCCTTCATGATAAAAACTTAACAAATTAGGTATAGAAAGAAAGTACCTCAATATAATAAAGGCCATAGATGACAAACCCACAGCTAACATCACAGCAAACAGAGAAAAGCCGGAAGCGTTTCCTCTAAGATCTGGAGTAAGACAAGGATGTCTACTTTTATTACTTTCATTCAAACAGTACTGGAAGTCTTAGCCAGAACAATTAGGCAAAACAAAGAAATGAAAGGCCTACAAACAGGGCTGGTGAAAGTAAAACTATTCCTGTTTGCAGACAACATGATTCCGTGTGTGTGTGTGTGTGTGTGTGTGTGTGTGTGTGTGTAAAAGACCCCATCAAAAGACTTTTACAAGAACTGATAAACGAATTCAGTAAAGTTAACAATGGTTGCAAGAAATGCTCCATGAACGACGCATTTTCAGTACTGTGAAATGTGAAAAGAGACAGCCATTTCTGAGTGGGGATGGCCTTGTGGAACCAGGGTGAGTAACATGTGACTAGGAGAAATAATGATTAAAAGCAGATTTGAGTAGGAAAAAAAGGTATACAACTACACAGAGCATTCCCCAGGATAGACCATGTGTTAGGACATAAAATAAGTCTCTACAAATTCAAGTAATGTAAATCATATCATGTATCTTCTCTGATCACAATGGAATAAAACTAGAAATCAACAAGAGGAAATTTAGAAGTTGTACAAATACATGGATCGAAACAACATGCTCCTGAACAAACAATGGGTCATTAAAGAAATCAAAAGAGAAATACTGATATAAAACCCAACACATCGATCAATAGAACAGAATAAAGAATTCAGAAATAAATCCACCCATCTACAGCCAAATGATTCTCAACAAAGTTGCCAAAAACATACACTAGTAAAAGGACAGCTTCTTCAATAAATGGTGAAAGGAAACTGGATGTTCATATGCAGAATAATGAAGCCTGACAACCATATCCCCCCACCTTTCTCCCTCTCTCTCTCTTTTGTAGTACTGTACTGGGGATTGAACCCAGGGGCATTCTACCTCTGAGATACACCCCCAGTCCTATTTTATTTTTTTATTCTGAAACAGGGTCTCACTAAGTTGCTCAGGCTGGCTGGGAACCTTCAATCCTCCTGTCTCAGCTTCCCAAGTACTGGGATTATAGGTGTGTGCCACCACGTCCAGCACCATCTCTTAACATATACAAAAATCAACTCAAAATGGATCAAAGACCTAAATGTCAGACTTGAAACTGTGAAATCCTAGAAGAAAATGAGAAACATTTCAAGACATTGGAATAGGTAATGTTTTTTTGGATAAGACCCCCAAAGCCCAAGCAACAAAAGCAAAAATTAAAAAATGGGTTTATATCAGACTAAGAAGCTTTTACATAGCAAAAGCAACAGAATATATAAGGAACTAAAAAAACCCAAATAATCCAATTAAAAAATGGCCAAATGATCTGAGCAGACATTGCTCAAAAGAAGAAATCCAAATGGCTAAGGAATATATGAAAAAATACTCAACATCCCTAGCCATCATGGAAATGCAAATTAAAACCATGAGCTGTCATTTTACCCCAGAGAGAATGACTATTATCAAAAGAGCAAAAAACAAAACAAAAAAAACCCAAAAATAAAAAACACAAAAACAACAAATGCTAACAAGGATGCAGAGAAAGGGGAAGTCTTATTATTATAGTTTGGAGGTTCCTCAAAAAACTAAAAATATGCCAGGCATGGTGGCGCACACTTGTAATCCCAGTACTTGGAAGGCTGAGACAGGAGGATCTGGGTTCGAGGCCAGCCTCAGCTACTTAGTGAGGCCCTCTGTAACTTAGTGAGACCCTGTTTCAAAATAAAGAATAAAAAAATAGGGCTGGGGGTGTAGCTCAGAGGTAGAATGCCCCTGGGTTCAATCCTTGGTAAAATACACACACACACACACACACACACACACACACACACGTATGATTATTACATGTTTATTAAAAAAATAAAAAATTCTTAAAAAGAGTATACAACTAGAATAGCACATTATGCTATGTGGAAGAAGAGTCACTAATTTTTTTGTTTCATTTTGAAACCGGGTCTTGCTAAGTTTTCAAGAGTCTCACTATGTTGCTGAGGCTGGACTTGAACCTACGATCCTCTCGTCTTAGTCTCCCAAGTACTGGGATTATAGGCGTGCACCACCACACCTGGCTTAATTAATTTAAGTGATAGTTACTGAGTATCTCTTATGTGCCAGACATGTGTGAGCACTGGCCACAGACTATGTAGCTTGAGTAAAGGATGTGAACATAGGAGGAGTGAAAGATTAAAGACCTTAGGGTTAGATTAGGAAGTTTACCCGAGTCGTCTGTTTTGAAGGCACCAGAGAACCATGAACGTTTCTAGAATAGAAACATGGCATACTTAAAGCAGTTCTAGGAGAATTAATTACAAGACGTAGGACAGATATATCACTTTATATGGTTTCATTTTTTAACCTGTTGATACATTTTTTATGTAAGAATGTGAATTTTTATCGTGACAGCAGAAAGAGCACAATTTCAGCCTCATGAAAGGATCTGTGCTGACCAAATATTTAAGAAAGAGATTTCTTTTTTTTTTTTTTTTGTGGTACTGGGGATTGAACCCAGGGGCATTCTACCTCCGCGCTATACCCCCGGCCCTATTTTTTATACTTTATTTTGAAACTGGGTCTCATGAAGTTGTGGAGGGCCTCACTAAGTAGAGAGAGAGAGAGAGAGAGAGAGAGAGAGAGAGAGCTGAGGCTGGCCGCAAACCCGGATCCTCCGGTCTCCGCCTCCCAAAGTACTGGGATTACAAGCGTGAGCCACCACACCCGGCGAAAGAGAAGATTTCAAATACATGATATGATTTTGGACCACGGAAAATCTCTAGTTTTTCTGCCTTTAAATTGTTTGCTAAGTAAAGAAAATGTTAGGTGTAAACCTAAGCTGAAATAATGACTTCAAATGGGCATGATTACATTCTTCCTTGTATGATGAACACATTATCTATGGAAACAAGGCTGGTTTTAATCTTACTATATATAATTCATAAAGGAGGAAAGCAAGACATTGTCAGAAAATGCATTTCTTTTCTTACTGAAACACTGCAGCTCCTGCTGAGGATCCTGGTCCACTCTCCTTTCTGGGCCGGGTCAGCATTACCAAAGATGGCAACATGCGTTGGTCTGGGACTTCCATGAAGAGTTTGATAAGTCTCTTGCTGCAAGTGGCTGCAGTTTGTCTCCTTTAGCCTGTAATTAAACACCATAAAGACCGGAGTCCATTGCTAACATGATAGTGTAATTATATTAGCATATTAATTCAAACATTACAAATAATATCATATAATAGATTAGAGGAAATAATCCTTAGTAGGTATTAAGGACTATCAGAAAACTCTTAGCAATATAGTATTATTTAAAGACTATTCCTAACTTATTGCGGTTGCTCCAGCGGACGATCTACTCCGTGATTTCTGCCATGGAAGGTCGCTGCACCAAGCAGCTTCCTGACAACACAGTCTATGGTCCCCAGCCACAGACGGTCGCTGCACCAAGCAGCTTCCTGACAAATCTGTCTATGGTCACCAGCCACAGACAGTCACTGCATTAAGCAGCTTCCTGACAAATACTCTGTCTATGGTCACCAGCCACAGACGGTCGCTGCATTAAGCAGCTTCCTGACAAATACTCTGTCTATGGTCACCAGCCACAGACGGTCGCTGCCCAGACAGCTTCCTAAAGTCTGTGGATCCTGCCACAGACGGTCACTGTGTCAAGCAGCTTCCTAACAATGGTCTTCTCGCACGAATCAACACGAAGTCTGATATGGTAATTTGCAAAATAGTTATATTTAATAATCCGGGGGGTCGGGGAGGAGATAGAGATGGCAAATTCTCCCGGTGCTCTGTAGCCAGCACCTTATTTTTATAGACACTTTAGACAGGCATCATAAAAGTTAGTCAAACCCAGGAATAAGCAATTATCACAGGTTGCAGTAAAAGTTAGTCAAACAGGGATCAGCAATTATCTTAGGTTTCGGTAAGGATTAATCAAACAGGGATCAGCAATTATGTGACAAGCCTAGGGGAAGGAGGGATTGACCATTAGCACCTTGAAGATTACACCAGGTCCCTTGGAATGTGCCCGTTTGCGGACAGATCCCACCCAGCCAAATACCATGTATCCAAACTGGGCTGGTCTAAGATGATAATCTCAATGTGCCTCTAGGACAGTCCTCGGCTCTCAACACTAACTAGCATTTTCTGAACTGTCATTTAAAATATTAAAAAGTTACTGTAGCAACATATTCCCTATAAGCAGAGACAAAATTGTAGGAAATGTTGTGGAAGCAAAAATTACCTGAACTTGCAACCAGATATTGCATTCACTCCAAACTGTACTTCCTGTCTCTTAACAGAGCAAATTCCATTACCCTGGCTCTTCAAGAGGGTCATCTGAGATAGAAAAGTGATGGTCAAGGAGATCATAACAGAAAAAGAAAGTAGGCAGAATCAGAAATATTTCTGCTTCCATTGTTCCCTTAACACTATTTATATTTTATTAATATCACAATACCATTTAAATCACAGACTTGTGGGTTTTTCTCTAGTAATTAAAAAAACATAATTAATGTTTTTCAAAAAATGTTTAACCAAAGCCGGGCGTGGTGGTGCACGCTTACAATCCCAGTACTTGGGAGGTGGAGACCAGAGGATCTGGGTTCGTGGCCAGCCTCAGCTACTTAGTGAGGCCCTCCGCAACTTAGTGAGACCGTTTCAAAATAAAGAATAAAAAATAGGGCTGGGAGTGTAACTTGGAGATAGAGTGCCCCTGGGTTCAATCCTCGGTACCGCCAAAGAAAAAAAAAATGTTTAACCATATATCACTATCTCATTAAAATAAGCAAAAAAACAGTGCAATCCTTACCTTTAGACAGTCTGACATGAGTTTTTTTTTTTTGTGGTACTGGGGATTGAACCCAGGGGCGTTCTACCTCCGCGCTATACCCCCAGCCCTATTTTTTTATACTTTATTTTGAAACTGGGTCTCACGAAGTTGCGGAGGGCCTCACTAGGTAGAGAGAGAGACAGGGAGAGAGAGAAAGAGAGAGCTGAGGCTGGCTGCAAACCCGGATCCTCCGGTCTCCGCCTCCCAAAGTACTGGGATTATAAGAATGCGCCACCATACCCGGCTTCTCACATGAGTTTTAAAGCCTTTGGTGGCATTACCATTTGGAAACAAAATGTATTAATAGTTTGGTAAGGAATGTGCTGAATACCTAAGAAATGAGTGAATCTTAAGAACTGAAAAATCCAAAAAATTAGCTGCTGCAGCATTCATTTCTCACGAGGCTGCAACAGGCCACCGAACTCCAAAAAGGATACTGAGTGACTTATATCACCAGTTAGAACCAACAGTGGCTTCCCAACAATATAGCCAGGATTTCCACTTCTAGAACCAGAGAGAGAAGCAGCCGCATTCTCTTGAAAAGCCTGCAGAAAGAGTGAAGAAAAGGCAATTACTGTGAAAAGCATGCTTTCCCCTCTTCCACTGCTGGCTTCCTGTCTTTCCTTAAGGCAATGCAATAAAAGAGCTGCGCAGAACACTCTGGCTTCCTTCCACAGTGCAGCATTTTACAATTTGCACTCCAGTGTTGGCTGAATTTTTCTTCACTAAAATAAACACTGAGTAATCTGAATATTGAAACTTGCTATATGCTAATTTTACCAATGATTACAACCAAGGATTTACCAGGGATCCCTTAACTCCATTTCTCAAAAATTACTATCAACTTAGAGCTATGTTCAGACTGGATGTACCCAGAGGAATTTAAATGTAATTTAGAAATATATTTTAATGAACTACAGATAGTCCAGAGATGAACTGTGAGAGACATAGGACTTGGTTGATCACAGGGTTGAGAAGAACTCTGCTGGGTTCAAAGACAGGAAAGAAGTAAAAGAAAGCCAAAAGTTGGTGACCAAGACTTAGAAACTTAGGGAAATAAAATGATGAATAGCCAGAAATATGAGAAAAGCTAGATAAAAGGATTACCACGGGATGTTTTGAAATGACTATTTCAAAAGAGATCTGATTTGAGCATTGCTTTGCTAGAGGTCAGAGAGTCTGAGAAAATGTTAACAAATAAATGCGTTGAATACCTATCACTTGTAGTTAATTTAATTTAAGGAATATTTAATGTGGAGGCCTCAACTGACAGGCTGAACTAGGCCATCATATTCTTATTCTATTTCACATGCATTATAGAAGCAGAGAACTAATCTGATAATTCCTAATCCAATAATTCCGCCCTTCTGAGTCCCCTATAGGAGAAGGGCTCTAACCCTGAACTGAATGATGAAGTCTTGCTGTAAGGAAACACCTGGTTCAACAGTCAGGTTTGTTTGTTCAAAAGTGACAGAGACTTTCTGGATTCCAAAGGTCCCATTGGTTTCTATCTCATAGATAACCTGAAATGCAAAAGAAGAATCAATTAAGAAAATAGTTATTGGGCTTATTATTTTTTAGGACAGAAGATTTTCTGTCTGTGTTTTATTATAAATGAATGAGAGAGACTGAAAAAGTAACCTTAAAATGCTAAACATAAATACCATGAAAAGATAAAGATGATTTTATATTAATTATCTCTATATGCACACACGCGCGCGCACACACACACACACACACACACACACACACACACAAATAGAACATTTTGGAAAAGTTCATGGAAAAGGTAAGGTTAAGAAAAGTAAGCTTTGAGCTGGGCATGGTGACACATGCCTGTAATCCTAGTACTTGGGAGGCTGAGGCAGGAAGATGGCAGGTTTGAGGCCAGCCTCAGCAATTTACCGAGATCCTGTTTCAAAATTAAAAATACAAAGGACTAGAGGTAGAATGCCCCTGGGTTCAATGCCCAGTATTCTCCCCCCCAAAAAATGAGGTCAGCATCCCTACCTGAGAAACAGCATTCTGACAAGTGTTTCCAGCTAACAGAGGAGGACTGGCCTCTGAGGCAAGTGTTACAGGAACCTGGAACTAGCAAGAGAAAGAGGCAAATCAACTAAAATCGAAAGCTGCTTTTTTTCTTCTAGCTTCATAGCATGCTAAATGAGTATTTTTCCTTCCCCTTAACCATCCCTTTCTCTCTCCTTCTACTGCTAGCCTACAACTTAAATTCCAAAATTATTCTAAATCAGCACATCTCAAACCGTCTTTCTCAGAACATTAATTCTATTAGATATAAAATAAAGGTTCCATAGTCAAACAAGTTTTAGAAATACTGTATTCAACACTCCCCTCTTAGTGATTAATAAGGCCCTCTAAAAAACCCACCCCAAATATAGTGTTTAACTTTATTCAACTCAATGTTTTCCAGACATATCAAATACCTCATTAAACTCTTTTCTTTTCCTTTTTTTTTTTTGTGGTACTGGGAATCAAACCCAGGGATGCTCTACCAATGACCTACATCCCTAACCCTTTATATTTTTTTGTTTTGGATAGGGTCTTGCTAAGTTGCACAGGCTGGTTTTGAACCCGTAATTGTTCTACCTCAGCCTCCCAAGTCACTGGGATTATAGGTGTGTGCCACTATGCCCAGTTCATTAATCTTTACTCTATATGAGTATATATTAATCATACTGACTCATTGAAAGCACTGTTTTAGATCTACACTTGATTGTTACATCACGGTTACATTTTCTTCCACCATTATAATCCACACTGAAATTGCCTCCAATATAAAGGAACCAAATATTCTTTTTCCTTTTTCATGATAAATAGCATCATACCTTCATATTCTGCAGATCAGTCATACCTCTTGGAACCTAGAAAAAGTGAACAGTGGAGACACAAGAGTGCATATACCTTTTGTATTACTACCAACAGACTTTGGGTGAGGAATGGCGGAAGATCAAAATATCAGAATGATTTGCTTCCTCTCTTCCACCTGACTGTCCTTACACTAAATTGCCAGGGAGTGGAGCTAGATGGGAGGTTGGACAGACTGTGATGCCCACTTACCTGAACTCTACTGAACAGCAAGAGTAAGAAATTTGGTGAAATAGATGTCACCCCCTCCTACCCTCCCAAGTCAATCCCATTGGCCAGGAGGGTGATAATGTCTTATTCTGGATATATAACCCTATTTCTTTCTTCAGATGATAGTTTCCAGGCCTTCTGCCTTTTATGTAGCTCTTAGGGATTCTGATTACCCGTTAAGTGCCTGTTCCACAACCCACAACAATGGGAAGCATGTTGACTTCAAATTCACAGTGGTGAGAGTGGGGGGACAAGGATACCCACCTTCAAGACTGTGAAGTTATAGTAAGAGGCAGCATCCAGGGCTGGATCTGAGGTACAGCTTCTTGCCAAGTTCTTGAAGAAATGAGTGCAGGTTGTACTTTTACTCTCTAGGAAACCTTAGAACACAAAGAATTAAGATAGTGGGAAATGAGAAAGCCTATTTTAAATTGAGCAATAAGGCTGGTACTTCTGCCCTAGACTCACCTGCAGGATTGCTCTCGGCACAGAATCCCCCAGCTCCCACTCCTGCAGGCTGCCTCAGCAAGCTTGTTATAGACCACTTGGGGAAGTAAGTCAAAATGGGGTCCCCAGCCTGAATAAAATATGGGAAACATTTATTCACAGTGAAACTGGACTGAACTGCACCAGAAAAGAGAGAGTAGACTCAAAGGGTTAACTCAGTGGCTTAAGGGACAGCACTACCCTCCAAAAGAGCTGACAGTGATTTACTTTGTTGCAGTGAGGTACTGCAAAGATACCTTGCCAACTGGCTACTATGAGGAGAAAATCAAAACCAAACAATCCCATCCCCACCCCCAGGCTCACCCTGTAAAAAGGTGGTGGTAACTGGGTTTGCAATGTTGAAGTGAGTGATTCACCTCCGAACTCTGCAGCCAGGGCCTGGAAGTTAGTTGCATTGACCTTTTGGAGCTCCTGGAAATAGTTTACTTTTGCTATAATGTTTTTAAAAAGAAAAGAGGTTTAGATAAAAGAAAAATATTTATTTTCAAATATCTGGCATGCCGGATAACTAATTTAAAAATATTTTTATTGAAGTATAATATCCATACAGTAATGTGTATAAATGTACTAAAGTGTACACTCAAAGAATTTTTATAGATTCACATACTGGTATTACCACTACCCAGGTCAAGTTATAGAATACTGACCTAGAAGGTTCTAAATCAATACTTCATCTCCAGAGATAATAACTCAGATTTCTCTCACCTCTTAATTTATTTGTAACCTTTTAACTGAGTTACCGTTTCAATATTAAGATCTAAGCTAAGAATATGGTCAATGAATGCCAGTCGGTTCCAAGTCTCTGGTGGCAAAGAATGCATATGATTAGCAATTTGTTATGAAAAAAAGGAAGCTCAATAAATGCTCCTAATTGGCCTAATGGGATGAGTGTGTGATATAACAAAATGGTACTGTTTCCATAGGAACACAGCAAAGTTAGGACAATGAGTAGGTGAGTTTGGTCAGAATAGAGGGTTGACATAGAGATGATGGGAGAAAAGCCTGGAGAGGAGAGTTGGCTCAAATACGAGGGCACCATGACTACCAGGCTAAAGAAGCTGGACATTATTCTATAGGTAGCAGAAAGTCATTGGAGGTTTCTGAATAAGGAAGCAACATAATGCAGTGTTATACAATGATTAATCTAGCAAAGTGATTCTCCGAGGCTATGTGTGCTTGCTATGTGTGTATGTTTGAGGGAGGTGGGCAAATAATTAGAACCAAGGGGAAACTTTTGCCTTTTTCATACTAATCATGAATCTACTTCCCAGCCTCATTCAGGTAAAGCTCATTGATAAAATGATCCACTATTACTACTGGAAGTAACCATCCTTATCAGACATTGTTGAGGAAAGAAAGTTAACAACCACTGATCCAGAAACTGTGTGCAAGACAGTATGGCTGGCAGGAAGACAGATTAAAAGAAGGGAGCACCAGTTGGACCCTATGGCAATAGCCCTAGAACATGATAAGGCTGGGTTTAGAAGGCAGTAGGTTTGGAAAGGAAGGGGCATCCTTATCTAAAAGTGAAGTATTCATGGCCCTGGGGTAAAGTCAGTGGTAGAGTGCTTGCCTAGCATGTGCAAGACGCTGGGTTCACTCCTAGCACCACACTCACACCCGCACACAGTATTCCCCTTGCCCCCTTTACCTCTTACAACCTAAATGGCCACAGAACTACTGATAACTGTTTCCAAATTCAAGGTCCCCCAAACCAAAAGTTGGTTATTTTCTGAGACAAATATAGTTTTGCAATTTCTTTTCTAAGTCAGATAAAATCCAGATGAGTTGACTTTTAGGATTCATGGAACAATTAAACCTATTTTGTGTAGGAACATTATTAATTTTCTTTCTTTATTGGTACATCATGGTTATATATAATAGTGGGATTCACTGTTACATATTTGTACATGCACATACATAATTTGGTCAGTTAGAAATAATTACTTTATTTCATAGACACTTAAAAATATATTAGCTTCATATCTTTAAAAATGATATAGCCATCACTAGCAAATTTTTAAGTCCAATAAAAAGACCCCAATAATAGCCACTCTGCATCTTTATTACACTTTACAGTTATACAGCACTTTCACATCCAGGGACAGTGATATAAATTTCTCACCTTAAAGCAGAAGAAACAAGTCTACAAATAATAAGAGATTTGCCCAAGTCTGTGCAGCAGGTAAGAAAATGACAAGACAGAGATTACAGCGTAATACTCCTTTTCCTACATTGTTGCTTCATGAAATAAAAACAATGTTGGCATAGATTCATTTTTCAAAAACATTTATTTAAATATTATTTGACACCCAAGACATGTCAGGCACTGGGAATTCAGTGAGTGCTCTCATGGAGATTGTAGCAAGTGGGGGATACAGTCTATCTGTGATTATCTGAGCTAAGAGAGATGATTGCAAGTATCAAAGTTAAAGTTCTATATGAGTTATCTGATCCACTGGCAATAGGGCCAAAGAAATTGCAAATGTTATCTAAAAAGAGAAAGAGAGAGTGAGTGCGCACGCAGGGAAAGGGGTAGGAATGGGAGAGTGATAAGTATTCAAAGAATAAAAATTAAAGTTTAAAAGAGAAATGGGAGAAGGCGGAAGACAAAATCATCTCTCAGTAAATGTTAGATGATAATAAGAGAATATGTTTCTACTCACAGTTATTCACGTGGACACAAAACTGCTTAATTCCATCTGAATCCATGAAAACTCTTGAAGGAAATGGGGAGTTACTCCTGAAGATAAGAGAGTTGTCTACACATACCCAGCTTGAAGACCTGTAAGGAAACAGAATGAAAATATATTTAGGAGGGGAGAGATAGGTGTAAAGAGGATGCCTCACAGATGGCAGTCAAATGCCAAAGAGGTTTCTTGGGCAGTTATAGTGCAACACCAAGGTCCTACTCTACTGGACAGCTCTGGTCTAAACAATCGGAAAAGGAAGGTCACTCTTGGGAGAAACCAAGGGAACATTCTAGGAGTGGAAGCAAGAGCGAAAGCCATGAAGGCTAAGTCTTCCTACTTTCAAATATTACTCATTTAGGCCCTAATCCCCTTTAGGATTTAACCTGAGCACCACAGCTCACCTTATGCTGCCGGGAAGGCAGAAGGAGAAAACTGTCCTCGGATGGAGAAGATAGCAGTCCTTGTCGCAGCAGCAGTTTAGATCGCAGGTACCCGGAGTCAAGTCACAGACACAGATCGGTAAGACTATGAAAGTACAACAAAAAGTAGAGCGAGTGGGATGAGGATGCCCAAACTCGTCCAGGTGCTAATTCGCCCTCTCTCGAAGCCCACTCCTCTTAATTTCAGATTTAAGAAGTCAGTGGTTTCCATCCTACAATCTCTCCTTTTACCTGGGAAAAGGTCTGTGGTCTTGTTCCCAGGCACCGAGGGAGTCACAAGAGTAGGGGCCACCGTAGAGATCCCAGGCCTGTCCCCGGGAGGTGCAGTCCCCGCTGAGGAGGACTGGAGGGTCCCGCCCGGTGTCACTGGCCCCGGGTCTGAAGGGGTGGGCGCTGCCCCTGAAGGGGAAAAAGAGGGCTGAGGCCGGACGCCCTCGGGGAGCATCAGGAACACCTGCAGCAACAGGAGCTGCGGGGTGCCCATGGGGCAGTGCAGGCGCCCGAGGGTCTAACGCGAGCCTCCGCGGTCTCCAGACGCGTTGCTAGAGCGTCGATGGGAGGAGCCGCGCGGCGTCTGACGTCATCCACACGCAGCTGCTCATTGGCTCACGGCGCCTGCGGGAGTTCTTCAGCCAATAGGAAGAGGGGTTGTTGCAGCTCTCTCAGCATCCTTCAGTCGGCGCCCTCCTCCTTAGGCCGGGCCGAGCACGGCCTCCGTCGCCTAGCAACCGCCAGGGGCGCAGGAACGCTTGCCGGTTCTCTCCGCTAGATGACAGTAAGAGTTCGGCGGATCTGCCACCGAACCGAGTCCCGCGCAGACTTCTCGGGGCGGAGTGAGCCCTTCCCGGACGGAGGGGAACCCCAGAGGCCGGAGCTAGAATTGCAAATCTTTTTCACACCCGATTCCTATGGTGAGAAAGCCTTCCTGTGGAAGGATGGGAAAGAAAATACACTGAAGATCACATACCCCCAAAAAAGTCTCCTCTAAATATAACTTTTTGGGAAATACATTAGAAATAGTGTTCATTGCACTCCTAAAGTATTAACGTTGAAAATGTTTTTTAAACTTCAAGAAAAATGCGTCATATTATTACGGGTGGGCTGCATATTTGTTGCTAGAAAAATAGCTCAGAGGAGATTAGGAATAAGAAAATAGGGTGGGGGACAATGTGAGAGGTAGGGACAGAAAGAGTTAAAATGGAGGACCAGATTTTCTAGGAGGAGGAGAAAATAAGATGCAAGAATGGAAAAAGCCAAGGGACGGAGAGGAAAACGTAATTTTTGCCATAGTTAACGTCACTATTTGTGACACTCTTTAGAAGAATTTTGTTTTTCTCGGAAGTGGCATGCCTCTTCTAGAACAGCTCCGTCCAATTGAATTTTCTGCAATGTTGGAATCGTTCTCTATTTGCACTGTCCAATGTGGTAGCCACAGACCATATGTGGCTATAGCATACTTGAAATGTCCCTTGTGTGACTGAGAAGCTGAAATTTTAATTATTAGTAGCTATTATATTGGACAGCAGGACTCTAGATGATCAAAATCTTGCCCCTGCTAGACCCAGTGTTTTCCTGTCTTCACAGTTTTGACATCTGGATTATTTCAAGTGTTTGGTTTTGGAATATAAATTAAGACCTGGTAAGAGTTATCTGAAATCTAGTACACTTATTAAAAATCTAGTCAATACCTCCTTTCCAAGTGAACCACTTTGAGGTAGATAAGTTTTATGAAACATGAATTGCTCACATTCTCCAACAAGATCTTGATTTTCTAATGTTTTGAAGTCTGTAATTGAATGCATCTCTGTTATAAATATTCTCAAACGTGTGTGTGTGTGTGTGTGTGTGTGTGTGTGTGTGTGTGTGTGTGTGTGATACTGAGGATTGAACTCAGGGGCATTCTACCTCTGAGCTACATCCCCAGCCCTATTTGTATGTTTTTTGTTTGTTTGTTTTGAAACAGGGTCACACTGAGTTGCAGAGGGCCTCATGAGGTTGCTAACGCTGACCACAGACCTGCAATCCTCCTGTCTCAGCTTCCCAAGTACTGGGATTACAAGCATGCTTCACCATGCCCAGCTTCAAACATATTTTTATGTGATTGAGTGATTGACTGCTATGAGAGATATGCATATTTGTGTTTGGTCTTGTTTATTTATCTACCCTATTAGTAATTTCTATAGGAAAAAGCCAAGTTCACATTATTCACATGATATGTATTTACTAGAATATAAATTCCATAAAGTAGTTTTTCTGTTTTGTTTGCTGATGTATCCTTTTGCCTGGAACAGTACATAGGACATGTTAGATTTTGATAAATATTTTAAAAGTATATCGAAGATTGTCTTGTGCAACTCTTTAGATTTAACTCTTATTAATATGGTTTATTTTATTTTAGGATTGAGTGTCTTTGTATAAAATTTCTATTTTTTGTACATCTTATCAGAGACAGTTTTAAATTTCAAAGTTTAGAATTTATACTGAAAGTTTCAACCTTTTTAAGTTATTCCTGAATTCATTAGAGTTGCCAAAAGTGTCTGTTGATTGAAGTAATTTCAAGGTTGAGTGATAAAGGAAACAACGTGTCAGGAACATTTGAGTTGCTTTTTCTTATTTTCAAGTTCTAGCACTTAAAATTTTTAAGAAAAGTTCTTTTTTCTTCTTTTATTATAATTGAGCAAAAAGATTATTTGTATTATATGCCATGTATGTTTGTAAGAATCTCATAATACAGAATCTCAATTCTTTTTGAGATCTAATATTAAAGTCTGAAAGATAATTTTAAGGAAGAAGAATAAAATTTATTCACATGTGTTGTGCAGATGCCAGTTTTAACATGTTGACCAAGTCTTAAACTGAGGTAGTTTAATATGACATCACCTCAGAAGCAGTGGTTTCCAAGTAAGATCATATGATACCAGCAGCTGTCTGTGTTTGGGATTAAAGGAGTTCAGTATGTGATTGGAAATTTATTTTTATTTTATTTTATTTTTTTTAATTTTTATTAGTGCATTGCAAACATACATCTTGAAGGATTTCAGAGTGGTAGACATATACATGCACTCATTGGTCAGTTAGCCCTCCCCAATTCCCACCCCCCGCCTCCCCCCTCCCTCCTTCTCGCTTTCAGCTTAGTAGTTGATATCTTTGTGTAAGTCCATCCTGGGCTCCAGTTTA
>PVJS01034588.1:0-21485 GCA_004027185.1 Glis glis
CACACTTGTAATCCCAGTACTTTGGGAGGCGGAGACCGGAGGATCCGGGTTCGCGGCCAGCCTCAGCTCTCTCTCTCTCCCTCTCTCCCTGTCTCTCTCTCTCTCTACTTAGTGAGGACTCCGCAACTGAGTGAGACCCGGTTTCAAAATAAAGTATAAAAAAATAGGGCCGGGGGTGTAGCGTGGAGGTAGAACACCCCTGGGTTCAATCCCCGATACTGCAAAAAATAAATAAATAAATAAATAAATAAATAAATAAATAAATAAATAAAATGAAGAAACTGAGGCTGAGAGAAGTGACTCACTGGAGGTCACAAGGTCACAGTTTTGTTTGCTGACAGAGGAACTCCAATCAACATGACACAGCTGGCTCCAGTGTCCACCCTGAGGGCTTTACATCTAGCTTTGTCATAATGCACTTTACAGTTTGCCATTCAGACAATCCCTTTGCTGGGAATTATTAACAGACAGATGACTTTGGTCACTGCTCACCAAATGCCCCCAGACTGAAACAGACAACACGCCCCTCATGGCCATTACTCCTTTCCGTCAGCCTGAAAAATTAATCTAGGTGACAGTCATTTTTCTTATTTGAATAGGACACTCCTTCCTCAGAATACTATTCAGTAAGGCTAATACAAATAACGTAATACCCTCTTTCTCCATCCACCTTCAGAAGGTGTAAGGAATAGAACAGGCAGTTCTCAACTTCTTGGCCTCTAAAGGCCTTTTCACTCTTAAGAATTGAGGAGCTGGGCTTGTTACACACTGGTAATCCCAGTACTTGTGAGGCTGAGACAGAAGGATCAGTTTCTGAGGCCAGCCTGTTTCAAAATTAAAAAAAAAAATAGAGCTGGGTGCAGTGGTGTATGCCTGAAATTACTTGGGAGGCTGACACAGGAGGATCACAGGTTCAAGGCTAGCCTTAGGAACTTAGTGAAACCCTGTTTCAAAACAAAAATAAAATAGGGCTGGGGGTGTTGCTCAGAGGTAGAACACTCCTGGGTTCAATGCTCAGTAAAATAAAATAAAATAAAATAAAATAAATAAATAAATAAATAAATAAGGCAGGGGTGTGTAACTCTGAAGTAGAATGCTCCTGGGTTCAGCCATCAGTACAAAAAAACAAAACAAACAAACAAAAAAATAAACCTGAGGATCCCAAAGAGCTTTTGCTTATGCTTAAGCTTTTGCTTGTAGCTATTGATATTTCCCATATTAGAAATTAAAACTAATATTAAATTAACTTGAATTAAGTTAGAAATTAAAACTAATATTTTGCCTTATTTAAAAATAAGCTATTACATGCTTACATAAACAAATGATTATAAAAAATATACTTCCCCCAATGAAAAACTTTAGTGAGGAATTTTTCCCTTTTTTGTTTAACGTTTTTGCAAGTCTATTGTCTCGCTTAATAGAAGACAGCTGGGTCCTTATCTACTTCTGCATTCAATGTGTGGTGATAGGTTTTACTTTGAGTATATGAAGAAGATCTGGCCTCATACAGATACACAGTTGGAAAAGGGGAGAAATATTTCAATGGTCTTTGCAGATTGTTGTCGATATGATTCTTTGATACTACATTGAAAGTAGAAGCCAGGCATGGTGGCACACACCTGTAATCCCAGGACTTGGGAGGCTGAGACAGGAGGATCACAGGTTTGAGGACAGCCTCAGCAAGTAGTAAGACTCTCATCAACCTAGCGAGAGCCTGTTTCAAAATAAGAAAGTATGAATAGGGTTGGGGGTGTAGTTCAGAGGTATAGTGTTCCTGAGTTCAATCCCCAGTACCTCAAGAAAGAGAGAAAGAAAGGAAGGAAGAAGGGAAGGAGGGAGGGGACAACGAGCAGTTCCTTAAAGGTTAGTTGCAATGTGGGATGGGATCTGAAACAATATCGACGAGAGAGGACGAGCTTATCACACATTATGACATGAAAATCCATTAGTCTATATTCCATTTTGAGTGAATCTTGCCCAGTGCACGATTTCTGATTTAATGAAACTCCTTAAAAAGGTCTCAGGAATTCCCCAAACCATACTTTGAGGTATGTTACCTCACGATAAAGGACACCATTAAACCTAGAAGCATTTATACACTGTCCTTATTTTTTATGATCTTTAATTCACTAATCTATTCAACAGTTCTTGAAATGGGATATCATCGGTAAATTAAGAAGTAGGCAAAAGGCTAAATTTTGATCCAAAAGATATAAAGTAAAAAGCCAATGATGAAGCTTTGAGGTTAAAATGATTATTATGTCATATAGACCGAAAGCTAGAAAAAGATCTAAATATCCTCTAATCCTTAAGACTTCATTCTGAAAATAACCAAAACAAATAGGTTCCGATAATATTCACCGGGAAGAGTTGTAAAGAATTATTCATCTAGAAGAGATTTCAAAATAACATGAAAAGCTTTGACATTAAAGGTTTTAGAAGACTCATCCTAACTGGCACAAAACCAGTATGTTGATGAACCCTTTGACTATAGCAGCCAATTCATGAAGGATTTTGGAATCCTCAAGAGGAGATGGACCTTGCCTCTGGTGCCCACAAATGTGGGACAAGCTCAAGGTCACGGATTCATATCTGCATGGACCATCAGGAGGGGCTTCATGAGTAGAATGTAAAAACTACAATTAAAATAGTAGAAATAGGACAGAGAATAAACATAAGAAGTAATGGTTTTAGCTACAGTATTTTTGATATTTCTAGGGAAATATTAGAGAAATAACATTACCCAAAGCAAGAGTCTTCCAAACTTAAAAAAAAAAGCATAAGTAGAATTATAGTAGTAAATCATAAGTAGAATTATAGTAGTAAATGACTGGTGCCTAACTATTTAAAAAAATCAGTTAATAAGTTATCAAATACTTTTTTTCTTATTTTGGTATCAATAAAATTTTATTGAATAGATAAATGTGGGTAAATAAGACACACCCCAAACCCGGAGTATTGACTATCATGTACATAAATGACCACAATATAAGGAACCATATGCCAAACACTATATGAAAGACATAAACACAATGCCTTGGGAATAGAGAGAAAGTGTAGAAAACTCTGGGGGCAACGTTAAAGAGCAGTCGATATTCAGCCTTCAGCTCAGTAACTAGAAATGGAGAGGAAGGCATCATAAGACACTTCATAAATAGAAGCATGGAAATAGAAAAGTCCTATTATGTGTATCTGAGAAATAAAGCAAGCAGGAAAGCAGGCTTTACAGGAAGATAAGACAGTGAGCAGATCATGAAGAGATCTGAGTGCAGGTTGGGAAGACTGCAGTGGTAAAGTTAAAATACTTCTAACCAATACTTAAGTATTTCCTTAAAAGATTTTGTGGAATCTCTTTTTTCTTCATTCTATGAAAACTAAAAGAAATGGACTCCGAAACTGTTTAAAATAACAGCTAAAATGTATCGTATGCATACTAACATACCAAATGATAGTGCAAGAACTTCCCATAAATTAACTCATTTAAATTATCTTAACTACCTTTGAGATAGTTCTGCTTAAGCCCCTTTTGAAAGACGGGAAAACCAAAGCACGGAGAAGTGAAGGGCAGGGACACAAGCTACTGCGAGGCAGAGCTGGTGTTTCAACCAGCTAACTAACTCAATAACCACACTAACTCAATAAAACCATCACTTACAAAAATATCCACGGAAGGTGCAAAGTATCCTTCTCTCACAGTAAAACAAAATGCTAGCAGTAAAACACATGCTGAGTTTGGTTCTAGCAGCTGTGATATCTTACATCTTGTGTTAAGAGTTTGGAATTTAAAAGACTGCATTAGACCATGATTGAATAGTTCATGCTATGGAGAACTGTAAGCATGTATACTTTGTGGAATATTTGCTTCCATCAAAGCAAAAGGAGCAAGGTTTGAGCCAATGATAAGGAAAAGAATGCACAAATTAAAGTTTTTGCTTTGGGTTTGGGGGGAAAATGGTAAAAGAGAAAGACGTTAAGAATGCAGGTTAAACCTATATCCCATTAATGGGACAGACATATGTCCCATAACATAGAATTTTAAAGAAATTATCCACATATTCCCAGATGCCAAAGGAGTGAACTATATCTAGAAAACTGATTCTTTATATACTCCACAAAGGGATCATTTATCATGCCATATAATAAAAACAGTACTGAAGCAAAGTCCAATGCAAGGATCCATTGCATAACTTAGAACCACCCTTTACAGTCATAGAAAAAAACAAGGAAGAGCTTTACATAAGTATACACAACATACTGCCTGCAAAGGGAGAGCTAAGAGATACTTTACAGTAAGTATTAAAGTATGTCTTCTCACAGATATTAAAAGTTACAAATATACCAACTGAAAACTCCAGTGACATATTTCACTTCCAATATAAGAAAAGTGAGGCTGTCCACCTTGTAATTTTAGATGTGATGAGTCTTTAAAAGCCCTCAACAGTTAAGGAAATGACTTATTTGCATTGAAAACCACAACTTTCATGTAATTAACCTACCTAGAAAAGGGTGGGGGAAGCTTGTGGGTAACAGATGAGGGGTCCTATTTTTCTTTTCACAACCAATGAAGTAATTAAGAAAGAACATTTTTTTAAAAGATTAAGTCCATGAAGAAAATAATCCAATGCAGTTTCAGTGAACTAGCAAATGGCTAAAAAGGAAAAAAAAAAACAAACAACCTAGCACTAGTCTACTAAAGTAAATATAGTAACTGGCAGTAGAAAATAAACATTTTCCAAACACCTAAGACAGACAAAGGTGATACACCTATATATGCTCCTACAGAGTCAACATGGATATTTTCTAAGACATTTTAAGAATGCTTTTGTTCCTCTACTTCAAAAAAGTAGTAGCATTATACCGACAAGCAAAGGAGGAAGACTAGATGATCAGCCTACAACCCAAAATAAAACTGGAATAAACTGAAATGCGTTTAAATTTCTCAACTGTAAAGATAGAGCTAACCTTCACTATTTTAGAGGGCCATGGTTTGCAAACCAAAACGACAAAAAAGAAAAAGAAAGGAGAAAAAAGCCAACTTACCTTGATACGTTTTCTGGAATGTATTCTAGGACGGGATACCCATCGCTTCTTCTAGATGACAGGTCACCGTGTGATTTCCATGACTCCACTAAAGTATTGACAGGAGGAAAGGAGCTCAGGTGTTGGAAAGATTGGTCTCTAGTCGATCGTGATAAAGATATTGTGCCTTGAGCACCAATCCTGTAGTGAAAGGACTGTCCACCCGAATTCACCCCAACTATGGCAGAGGAAGGGATGCTGGCCTCGGGGTAGTAGCTTCCATCATCTGGTTCTTGTTTAATCCCCATTGGGAATCCGCTGCCTTCACAGTTACCATCGAAGCCGGGCACAGGTGGTCCTAAGATTCCTGATAGAGAGTAATAGTCTTTATCATCCATAAAGGAAAAATATGAGCTATCCATAAATGGAAACGGGTTCACCGTGGGGTTCCCTTTGAAAGAGGTGCCTGAACATGAATGCTTGGTTGATTCTTGCTTTATTGGTACGGAGAATGGAGAATCCGGATTTATTTTGCTATTTCCTCCTAGACATGAGCTGCTAAAAGCTCCATCTGGTTCTGGTTTTATGTACTGGACAATGTTGAGCTGGCCAGTCACACCGTTTGAGATGGCATTCTCCACTTCCTCGGTCTTGGGAAAAGGGACCTCATGAGCACCTTTCTCCAGTGTGTCTGGACTGGGAACCACATCCCGGGTGGCACCGGCTCCAGCAGAGGCGCCGGAAGCAGTGTAGCTGAAGGCATTGTTGACAGGGCTGCAGATGGAGCCCACAGTACTGGCTGTTGGGCTGGAAAGCGTGGATCTGTTATTCGTGTTGGAAGGGCTGGAAACGGAGCACCTTGAGTTGTTGAGATTCGCAGGGCTGGACACAGAGGAGCGCAGAGGGACGTTATTGGGACTGGAGACTGGAGATTTGACGCTGCAGTGGCTGGGAGGGCTGGAAATTGGGGATTTCATGCTGCTCAGTGGACTCGAGAGAGGGGAGCCCACGTTGCTAGCATGTGCGGGGCTGTGGGACCGGGAGCCTCGGCTTTCAATGTTAGGGGAACAGGTCAGAGGAGTTCCTTGTGTGATGGGGCTGTGCACTGGGAAACTGCCGAAGCTGGCCGTGGTGGAGGACACAGAGCTGATTCCAGCAGGGCTGCAAACAGAAGATGTCATGTTGAGCGGGCTGCAAACTGAGGGGCTCTTCTCAGGACACATGATGGGGCTTTTAACAATGGCACGCATGACCCCGCCATTCATGGGGCTCCCAGAGTCAGACATGAACGATCTCAAGGGCCTGCTCACGTTACTGAGGGCAGAAGGACGATGGCCATTCTCTTTGTAAAACTTCACCAGCTGTTCCACGTTTTGATAGATCTTTGCAGGACTGATGCTGCCTTGTTGGTTCTGCTGATCGTAGGTGTAGTCAGCATCTCTTACAGAATCCATGTATAAACCCATGGACTCTGCCACAGTGGCCGAAAGTTCCTTAGATTCCAGCTCAGTTTTAATATCAGATGTTAAAATCCCAGACCGATTATTGTCTTGCTGAAGGCAAGGGAGTAGTTCGTGTTTTTCTTTGCTGCTTCCTTGAGTACTGTTGTTTGGAATAGCACCGGAAACACAGCTTACGTTGACAATCTCCATGTAGTTATTCTCATCGGTCCTCTCTGTAGGTCCCAGGGAAGAACGCTCCACGGCTTGAGAAACTTGACCCCACCGTCTTTCCATATCTAGACCTTCAGGGAGACTGTGGTAGCCTTTGGTCTCCATAGCTGACAAATAAATTTGTATTACAAAGTCAGAGTCAGTTACTATTACACTAAAAGCATTCTAAAATTATATTACTTGAACTACAAATACATATTCTACTTATTATGAGCATTATTTCTAGTTATATTAAAACTTAACTTCTTGGGTGCCGACATAACAGAATATTGACTATAACTTGCCCAGAACCCAGAATAAGAAACTAATCATATAAAACAATTTTGCATCAAAATAAAAGTAACATATTTGCTCTAATACAGCCTTTAGAGATTGTAATGAATATTTACAAAGGATAATTTACTTGAGTATTAATTTTTATCAATCCTGGGGATTGATGAGGCAATAAAGGAGAAATTGGGGACTTCCCGAGGTGGGTGATTTGCCCAAAGTCAAAGACACAGTGAAAAAAGTCGGTTTCAAACTCAACCTTCTGACTCCAGAGGTTTTGGAGTTTTGATCCTAGGAAGCTGCCTCCCATATCTAATACATGTCTTTGTTAAAAAAAAAAACAATATGGAGGGTGGGGATGGAGTTCAGTGGTAGAGCATTTGCCTAGCATGTTCCAGGCCCTAAATTCAATGCCTACTACAACAACAAAGGAAATGCAATTAAAATTACCATTTCCAAATATAAACTTACCAAGTGAATTATCATAGGAAAAATAAGAATTATTTTCAAAACAGTAAGACTTTAAGATAGACTAATGGTGAAGATGATTCAGTGTCAATTCTGAAAAGCCAAAGTCTATATATTCTGATTGAGATGGTCCACAGATCAGAGAGGCTGTATGACAATTTGGGAATTCCAGGACTCTTTTCTGTATTTCAGGACCAGAGGACTTTGACATGCAACCTTTCCTACTGGTACCTCTGCTCAAAGGACTCCCAAAGGCCCCCAGTAAATGCAGGAAGCTCCAGAGGGGTCCTAAAATTTTAAGCATTCATTCATTCAATAATATTTGCCAAGTGATTGCTACATCCTGGGCCTATGACCAGTCACTCAACTCGTAGAGACAAAATAGGCCCAGTTCCTGTGCTTAGGGAGCCCAAAGGATTGTTTTAGATATACGGTCATACCCACTAGCTCTAATAGATATATTTAGTTCATGGACAGATTATAATAGGCTATGCCTATATAATTATTATGTACCATATAATTCAATGCAATATTATAAGCCTTTTACATATATTGACACATTTATCCTTACAGACAATCCTATATGACTGGCCCAAGTGTTATCTAAATAATACAAGTGGGAAAGCTAAGGCACTGGCCACATAGCTAAGCGGTGGAGCTGGTTTTTAAAGCTTGGCAGAGTGGACACTTGGAGCCAGATGATTCTTTGTAGTGGTGGTCTTCCCTTTGCATTGTAAGATGTTTAGCAGTAAGCCTGACCCCTACCCCCTAGATGCCAGGAGCACTACCCCTCCCTGACTGCCATAACCCACACTGTGTCTGGACAGTACCAAATGCCCCTAGGGAGCAAAACCACCCCTGGTTGAGAACAATCACTCTAAAGAAACACATTTTACAGAAAACTAACTCATGCTCAATGAAATTTTATTTGTACATTTTAATATTTAAAAACATCTCTATGCAGTTTTCAAATCCTTTTACATCTGTAAATAATCTGTGACATAAGAAAGATCCTGCCATTTCTGCAGTTTTGTACATAGCATTGCTTTAGACCCCATTAAAAAAAAAGGAGAGAGAGACTAGGAAGTCCTTCTTCTACAGAACTTATATTAACATTGAAAAACAATATAATGGCTCTACTAAATAAATTGATATTGGGTTTCACAAGGCCCGATAACAAAATTTAATGCCCAAATTGCCTGAGTATTATAATTACCTCTTACTTTAGTGTAGTCTACACTAGATTTTAAGTTCTGAGAAGACAGAAACTATCAATTTAACCACTGTGTCCCAGATGGATAGTCAAGCACAAATAAAAAATGTTAACCTATTACTATAATCAATACTCAATTTGTGAACATTAAAATCTACCAATTATGTGGCACACTTTTATTTAAAGAACATTATTCTATGAATTCCTAATCAAAAATCAATCACAAAACAGTGGCAAAATAAATCAAATTTTAAAAGTTGAAGTAGTTATCTGGTAATTCCAGCCCCCCCTTTTATTGGTGTGGATAAAAGCCAAGTAAAGGTTGGGAAAAAAAATAGTGTATTGGGACCCAAATAGCTAGCTAATACTAGACTTTTCTACTTTACTGGAAAAAAAAACAAATTTGGTTATAATTTCAGGTTGAAAAACACAGTAAATATTATGTGCCTCTTCTACGTCTACCTAAGAATATTATGTTCTCCCCCATCAAAGGTGAATGAATATATAGCTAAGTTATAGATGTTTCAGGTCCAAACTCATTAAACACAAGAAATGTGTCTGTGTTCAAAACAGAACACCCTCTGTATATCTCACCCCCTACACCCTCAAAGTCACCCTCCTGGCATACTGCACCCCCACCTACCCAAATGCCTGGAAGTTACCCTGGCCTCTGTACCCTTACCAAGAGGCCTCCAGGATACACACCACTCCCACAGCCATAGCCTCTTTGCTCTCCCTCTCTCCTCTCGCTATCCTAGGCAACAGGGCTCTCTGCCCTGAGACAGGAGGAGGATCCCCCCTCAGATGCCCCTCCACAAATCTATTCTCCCAACTGTCTTTTGGGAAGGGTGGGCATTCATCGCTTCTCCTGAGGTCTTACCATGTGAATGTGCATGCTAAAGCCCCTGGGAGATTCTACAGTACAGAAATCAGTTTACTTTTTAATCCAGCATTCCCTAAATAATTTGGCCACTGCATGCTTTTATTCACAGGATACCTATTACTATTCTGAGGGGTGATTTTCATCACTCTGCCCTAAAGCATGAACCATATGCCAGATCTATGAGGCCACAGGAAGATTTGAAGAGAATCTGTACTAGAGACAGCCCCGGACCATCTTAAAGCACTCTACAAGGAAGCAGCTTGTCAGCTAACATCTGATGGCTCATCACAACTTTCCAAATCCTGTTTCACTAGCCCTCAACTCCCTTAATATCCTAAAGCAGCCTGTATTTCACCATGTTATTGACAGAACTATCATTAAAGAATTTGCCAAAGGTTTTGCGGAAACCTAAATTAGCTGTGTTTGAAGTATGTAGTCTCATCCACCAACCTCAGGTACCTCTCAACAAAGGAAATAAAGGCTGGCCACAAAACACACAAGAATGGGGGGCATCTAGCATCTGCCTGGCTTCCACTGAAAACAGTTAAGATCAGATTTTTTAAAAAATAAGATGGTTGAAATATTTTATGCTGAATTCTCCCTTGCCTATTATTTTAATTAGTCTTTTCTGTAAACAAATGGATCACGTTAGAAATTTATTTCCTATGTTGTCCAGGAAACCAAGGTTGTCTTTTTAGAATTAGCACAACCTGAATTTACTAGTGAATACTGAAAATGCTAGTTGAGGAGCATGAGCTTCATAGAATTTCATATCCAGAGGGTAAAGGGAAAGATTTAGTTAGCAAAGTAGAAAATGAGGCAGATAGTGATACACATTATCTAGTTTAGGTAAAAATCAGACTTGTATGCCTCACAATGCATACTATACCAGAGACTCTAACGACAAAGAAGAAAACCATTATGAACCTTCAATTTTCATGTAAATGGCCTCCCCCAAAACATAAAGGAAATTTGCATGCGTAAAAGCCACAGATATGCTTTCCAACACTATTTTTATAAAGGAAAACCTGTGTTATAGTCTGCGTTAAATTGCACTTATCCATAAGGAAGTACGTCCCCCTCCCCCCAGGAATATTACTCAAGAGTCTCGGAAATCTGCATTTTATCTGAAAAGTTTCACTTTTAACATTCCCCCCAATATAGTCTATTTTAATGGCATCGTTTTCTATAGCTATTTCACTATACTATGGCCCCTTAAAGGCTAAGCCTTCAGAAATTCACAATCATCACTAGGTTGCATAGTTGTACAAGTTCACTGTATGTTAACTTTTTTTTTCTTTTTTGGTCAATCTCCTTTTCAGAACTTACTACCTTCCCGCTTTTACAGATGAGGTAAATGAAAGAAACCTGCCCAAGGTCACCCCAAACAGCAGGAGAACCAGTTAAAATCCAGCACACCTGATTTCTATTCATTCACCTAATTCTTTGGGCCACCTGATCTTTCCAAAATCCCCAAACAAAACTCTTGTCTTCCTTAAAGGAAAAAGCTCCACTGTTATTTTTTTCAGAACTTCTCAAGCCTTTCCAGGATCGTGTGCCCTAATGTCAAGCAAGAAATTAAAACTTCACAGCGGGACTTCACAGATGGGAAACGCTGTTATCATTACTATGTAAATATCATCAATAACAGCACCTAGAGAAATGGCCATGCAAAATGTTAAGCAATTTGGTGCCTTTAAATGTCTGCAGCTCCGAAAACTCGACTATCAAAAGTTTTCTTAACTCCTACATTATAATAAATAATCAAGGCTGATGGTGCCATAAACCATTATGCTTTAAGCCTGGTCTTTTAGAATTCCGTGGGGAGAGCCACGCACCTAAAATTCAGCAGGGCAAGGATGTAACCCAAAGAATCTCCATCCCTTCTCTCCTACCCTTAGAAATACCAAAGGATGACACAGAAAGCGTAGCCTGTCAGGAGTTTCCACAATACTAGGGAAGGGGAAATGCACCAATTTCCAGAACCCGGTTCACACGGGATCTATCACGATCTATATCTCCTTCAACTGCCCTTATTCCGCTACACCTCCGGCTGAGATTTGGGAGCTTCCGCAATTGATAGAGGAAAGAAATATTATTCGAACGTCCTTTAACATTTTGCACAAGGAAAACGGTCTGAAATTCATCTTTGGGGAACGAGAAGGGTGGGAGACCTCCCACAGCCAGAGGCGGTTAAGAGCTGCTCGTTAGAGGGCTTTTATCCAAAGTGGCCAAACTTTCCCAAAATAGTCCTCTGGCGGCCAACGGGGAGAAAAAGTGGAAAACCAAAACAAAACAACAAGCACACAGCACCATACTGACTGTGCCTCCGGATTACGCAGCCACTTCTCCCAGCAAAGTGCACGCTCCCGCGCCGCGGACGCACGCCGAGCCCGGCAAGAGGCGGCCCGCTGCGCACCCCTACACACCTGCCTCGGCCTGGGTCCGTCTCTCGCCGTCTACCTGTTGCAGCTCCTGCCACCGCCACGACACCCCTGCTGCGGAGCCCCCCTAGATCCAACCACATCCAGGCCGGCGAGCGCCGCTCTCCCTGCAGCGGGAGAGCCCGAGGCAGCAATGCTCCTGCACCCAGGTGACTGCACGGGCTTCCTCCGAGCAGCCTGAAGTTGGCTCGCGTCTCCGGGCCCAATGACACCCCGGGCGCAGGGAGCTGAGAGGAGGGGGCAGGGGCTGGGCCAGGGCGGGCTAAAAGGGGAGGGAAGGAAGGAGAGGGGGCGGGCAAAAGCCCGGAGGGGGAGTTGGCCAGCTGGAGGGCCGGCCCTTTTAAAAGCGGGTCACATGTCCAGATAAAGTTCAGGTTGCTATCCCGCCCCCCTGAGCCCTTCCCATTGGCCCGAAGGGAAGCAAGGCTCCACGCTGCACGGGTCAGGCGGGCTTCTCATTGGACAATCAAGGTTGTCAGTCACCGGGCGGGCGACATGACTGATACAAAGTTGCTGCGACACAGCCTGGACTCGGCAGCTTCCTTAAAGCCGCAGCGGCGGCGGACGCTCGGGATGCCGGGCTGTGGTTATGACACCAGGCACCCCTCCGCTCGCTGCCCTGCGCCCCCACTTGCTCCGCCGCCCCAAACTTACTCCCGCCTAGCCAGCTCTCCTCCTGGCCGACCCCTGGGTATCTGGAGAGCTGTGAAAAGTGTGGCGACGCGGAAGAAGTCGGGTTTTCCGCGAGCAGGCAAGGTGTTGTCACCTCACGCTCTCCACCTGCAGCGCCAGGTGAGCGGCAGCCCAGACCCCGGCGCCGCCCTCAGCGTCTGCGCGCGGCGGAGGGTTCCAGGTGGGCCTCGCCGGACGCCCCAGGTTCCTCTCCCCGCCCCCTCCCCGGCTCCGGAGTTACCTCGCAGCAGAGCCGCCGCAGTCTCCGCCGCCAGCAAGCAAAAGCATCACGTTCCCACTCGATTTGAATTTCCTTGTTTTAACCGTGCAGGAAAAGCGGGCGATTTCAGTACAGCCAAAGCCTTTTAAACACAGCCTTCCTCCCACCCCACCCCACCCCCACCAAAAAAGTGCCGTGGTCAAGCGCTGCCGCTCGCCTTCCTTGTAATTTTGTTGCTGTATTTACTACTTTAGTCCTGGATTTTTCCACTAGTTCAATATGAAGGAAGGCTTACTATCGAGGATATCCACTTTATAATGGGTGGTAGGGGGTGAACATAATTGGGAGAAACATAGGAGGGGGAAGGAACCAAACTGTTTTCTAAGGATCGAGTGTCTGCATGAAGAAATTTCGGTTTCCCTCGAGCCGCCCCCACCTGGGTTCTCCTCCCGCCCACCCAAACGCTGCAGTTACTAAGCAAAAGGATGGCTTCTTAACTTTGATTTCTAAGGACTTGAGGCTCGTTTGAGGCTCCGTCTCAGGCTCCCGGCTGGCTCAGAGTCAGCATCAGTGACGTACACACCTAAATCTGGTCCCCCGGCCGTTGGCGACCCGCAGGCCGACGGCGGCAGCTGTGCGGCTCCCGCCAAAGCCGTGGGGGAGGAGGACACCCTGTGCCCAAAGGCCCCTCCTCTCCTCTCCTGACACTTAGTTAAGCTTCGGAATTCCGGACCCCGAACCCAGAGAGACTCGAACTCCGGAGCTGCTCCAGTCGGGAACTCCGGCGTGGCAGGTGTGACAGCAGCGGCGCCGGCTAGCTGGTCCAGACCCCCGACTCCTGTGCCCCACTGTCCCCAGCGCGGAGCTGCCCCCCGCGCCCCTGCAGCCTGGAGTCCCCGCCGAGTGTCTCAACTTTCCCGCGGGGCCCGCGGTCCAGAGCGCTCTCCCCGCCCGGTGGGCGGTCAGCATCGATCGCGCCACGGCCGTGCGCAAGGGGAGTCCCGGACCATGCACCCGGGCACGCGAAGCGGCGGCGGCGGCTCAGCCAGCGTGGCCGAACTATTCATTATTAAAGGCATGGACGTGTCTCTTTTACTAAGTTTTTACCTCCTTGGGGGAGGGCTGGTCTTGCCCTGGATCTCAGCTTCTTGCAAAATCTAGGTTAGAACCGTGCAGGGGCAGCCGCGGCGCACGCTCGCCCGCCGCCCGGCACCCCTGCCCCAGCCGGCCCAGCGGGCGCCTCGCCTCCGGCCCGCAGCCCACCTCGGTGCGCCACCCCGCGCCCCCTGCGGGGAGCCTGCCTTCCCCGGGGCCGCTCCTGCACTCTCCGGGGCCCGTCCTGCTGCTGTCAGCGCAAAGTGGCTGTCGCTGCACTCACCTTTTCTAGGACATGGTGGGGAGGCTGGGGCGGAGGGAGAGGGGCAGCGCGACTCCCGCCGCCGCCGCCGCCGCCGCCGCCGCCGCCGCTGCCGCCGCCAGCAAGTCCGATACTAGCGGATCGGCGGCGAGGATGCAGAGAGGATGGTAATCCCGGCAGTCGCCCTACTGACGGTGGGTAGAGCAGTAGAGCGGTAGTGTTGCCACCCCGCAGGAGGCGGCGGCGCCAAATCGCGCAGAGGGGGCCGCGGGCACCCGCCCGCCCCCAGCGGCGGCCCGGCCTCCGGCGGGTCCCGTCTCCGGGGCTGCTCGTCGCCCGGCGTGGACGCGGCGGCCCTGGGAGCCAGCCAGACCCGCGGGATGCTCCCGCGCCGGCCGCCCCGCAGCGCGGCTCTCCGCGCCCCTCCCGGGACTGGGGTGACCGGTGACAGCTCGGGCGGCGGAGTGTGTGCGCGTGTGAGTGTGAGTGTGTGCGCGTGAGAGGGGGCGGCCGCAGGGGGAGCCCGCGGCCCCCTCCCCGGGTCACACCCTCACTAGCGGGAGGAGGCGGCACGGGTCCCGCCACCGGCTGGGGGGAAGCAGGGCTGGGGGCGCCAGGGGCCGCCCCCCAAGCCCAGCCACTGACAGCAAGGAGGCCGGGGGAAACGGCACCCCGAAGCACGGGCCCCTTCCCGCTCCCCGCGGACCCCCGTGCGGCCCGGACCTCGCTCCCGGCTCAGGTGCAGGTCCCGGCGAGGAGGGGGCGCGGGCGAGGGCCGCGGGGGGCGGCGCGCGGGAGCAAAAGTTTCTTTGCCGGCTCCCGGCTGCCCACCCCAGCTCGCCCTCCCGCGCCTCTGCCCACCCCACCGCGGGGGGCGCCCCGGGAGGACGGTGTCTGCGCGGGGCGGGAGGGCGAGTGGCGAGGAGCGGCGGCCGCGCACGGCCCCCGGCTGGAGGCGACACGGGCGCCGGCGGAGCGGGCGGGGAAGGGGCCGAGCGCCAGGACCCCCCCGCGCCGCGCCGCCCCGCGCGCCCCCGCGCCCCCGCGCGCCCCCGCGCCCGCCGGGCAGACACCTACGCAGATGCGAAAGTGAAAGGGGGGCGGCGCGGCGCGGCGGCCGGGGATGGAGCCGGGTCCGCGTCCCGGGGTTCTCCCGCGCCCGCCCGGAGTCGCACGCCCGGGAGCCGGGGCGCGCCGATCGCCCTCATCCAGAGAGACGTGTGCGTGCGTGCTCACGCGCGCCCGCGGGTGTGCGAGGTGCCTTCTGCCCCGACTCTCTGCCGCACGGTTACACGCACCCTCGGGTGGAAGATCGCAGGGCTGGGGCTGGGGGAGGTCCGTCAGCGTCGCCACCATACACAGGCTCACCTGCTGTCCTGTAGCGCGCAATTAGACCCCGCCAACTGACCCCACACACCCCTTTTCTAACTTAAACACTCCTTTTCCTACAGCCTTATACAGTCTCTGTTTCTCCCCCCCCCCGTTTTTCTCTAGGTTCTTTCCCGATTTGTTCCTCTATAGCTGTGAAAGTTGCTAATCCCTTCCCAAACAGAACCCTGTTAAACGCGGAGCTGCCTCATTAAAAGTCACCGCCTTTCTTCAACCGCAGTCCCAGGGTCCAAGTAAGGCGCTTACTTACCGCTGCCTCCGTAATCCACTGGGTGGGCCCTACCGGGTTCTTACCAGGCTCAGCTAAACAACCTTTTGCCTGCTTCTTATGTGTAAGAATAGCTTCTAGGTTGATATTTATGGAGGTATATCTTAAGTGAGATCAAGAAAATATTGAAACAATATATTTTCAAAATTACCATAATGTATATTCAGTGAACTTTTAAAAGAATCATTTAGAAGTGTATTGGTGTCTGCAAAAGGAGTTTGGAAATGCATAAAATAGATGGATTGATATTGATGGACTGATAAGGTGGACAGGGGGATGGATAGATATGTAATACAACATGTATATAGAACAATATTAATGGAAGAATCGAGGTGCTAGGTATACAGGTGTTTGCTTCAACTTCTTTGTATATTTGAAAATTTTCCTAGTAAAATGTTAGATGAAAATAACCCATTTTAAGGTAAGCTATATAATGTAAATTCCATTTGCAAAATTGGTCAATAAGGCCTTGATGATCCCTTCCCCCTTTACAAAATAATTTACCATAAAAATTCTTTACCTAGGACCACCATCAATAATCTTTTTTTTTTTGTATTAGAGATTGAACCCAAGGGTGCTCTAACTCTGAGCTATACCCCCCCCCTTTGAGACAGGGTCTCACTAAGTTGCTAAGGGCCTCACTAAGTTGCTGAAACTGGCCTCCCAGGTACTGGAATTACAGGTGTGTGCCACTATGCTGGGCTTTTAATCAGTAATCTTAATTACAGACAACTTGATCAAACTATGGTGTAAAGCGGGGTTATTAGAACAGCAACATTTTAGAAATTTAGATGTCTTCCTATGTTTTTCCTTGGTCAGTCCACAAATTTTTATCTTCTCTGTCTTTAAAATAGTTTGGTAGTAAAAGACTGAGTTTAATAGTTTGATATTAAAAGACTAAGATTGAAGTCTTTTAAGAATATATATTCTTTTGAAGCTTTTTCACAGCAAAATAGTGGGGGAGCTCCATTTGCTCATATATGTCAGCTTCTCTTATCCCTTGGGAGAGATATTAGAGGATCTTGTAATTATTAATATGTGAGGTTTCGTTTGCTTTTTTGATATCTGAGCATTTAGATATTTGCCCATATGTTTGAATGATTCAACTTCCCTTCTTTATTTTCCTGTTTGGGCACTCTGAGAGGAGAACAGCTCTGGAGAAAGATCAGGACACTTTTCTGGAAAGAAGGGGAGACTGGTTTTACTCAGAACCAGCCTACAGTGATGCCTCTGAGAGACCCCAGCAAGAGAGAACACGGGGCAGTAGGTTGTTAGGAATGTTCTTCATTCCTGTGCCCATTAACGAAGGGTCCCATCAACTTAAAGAGTGTGTGTCTAGAATGTCATCACTCGCATGTCCTAAGGTCTCTTACAGAGTTTGTTCCTTCCAACCCTTTAGATAAGCATATTTGTTCTGTACAAAACGATGGAAATTTTCTTTCAGAAAAAGTTAAGAAAGGAAAAGCCCAGGAAAGGATCTTAACTTCATCTTCTATATAGCTGCCAAAGAGCTTAAAGCTTGCAGAAGCATTAGACATCTATCTCCCTTTTGACAATTGTTCACCCTGTGTTCACAGTTGATGAACCTGGGAACACCTCCCTCCCCCACCCCATTAGTGTCAAACTTCCTGAGGTTTGCCACAGCAAAGTGCACAACTCAGTGTTTTCAATTTACATGTGTGACATCACATCCCCTATTATGTAACTTCAGATACAAAGCCCAATATCATCTAAGTTTATGTTTTAAGAAAATCCTCCCTAGATCTCTATTTCAGCTTCAACAGAGCCACCTCTTAGTTCCCTGTTCCTAATCCCATTTCTTCAACAGCTGATGCTGGGGGGGGGGGAAGGGCATAGATTTTAAGTGGTAAAATCATAAACCAAAAAACTTAAACATATTTTGAAAACCAGGCGAGGTGGCACATGCTTGTAATGCCAGTACTTATGAGGCTAAGACAGGAGGATCACAAGTTCACGGCCAGCCTCAGCTACTTAGTGAGGCCCTCCACAACTTAGTGAGACCCTGTTTCAAAATAAAGAATGAAAAATAGGGCTGGGGGTGGAGCTCAGAGGTAGAATGCTGCTGGGTTCAATCCCCAGTACTACAAAAAAAAAACATATTTTGAAATGTATTATGTGCCTATCCTTTATATATTTCCTGACAAAGTAAAGACCATTAGGCATCTTATAACTTAATTGTATTAAAATTCTTTTTAAGTTAAAGGCTAACACATTTCATCATAGTTAACTTCATTAATAAGCCTAGCCATGCTGGCATTTTTTTTTCTTTCTAAAAAGCTTAGATTTTTTTCCCCGTCTCTTACCAGCTGTTGGGAAGAGTTGAGAAAGACAGGGTAAGTCAGAGAGAGAAAGGAAGAGGGTGTCAGAGAGAAACGATGAATAGGGGGATAATATAAGATAGAACTTCTTTGTTTATTGCAAAACACACATGCTACAGTTTATAAACACTGCAAGCAAATGAGAAATTGTGGACCAGAAGATAAATACAAAACATATCAGGGTTTTTGTTAATATCCAAAATAGCCCAAACTCAATTTTCTAGACTATTTGGAAATTTGTATTAGCCTTCATTATTCATTAATTTCTGTATTTATTTACCTACTTATTCATCTGTCTACCTTAATTCCATTCCTAGTCAGTTTAAATAGAAAACACACAAACTTAATACATTTCTATGGCCAGATTTTGAGTTGACAGAGCACAAAACAGCACATGCATCACAATTAGTATGCCATATTATTAGAAGCAAGTCAGATTTCACTGTGCCTACACTGATGTTCTAAATTTAGAAATAATGTACAGTAGTTGAAAAGGGGGGAGGATCTTAGAGCAGTATTCTTTAATAAAAATAAAGGCATTTTCAATTTCTCCTCTTTTCTCATGTATTCCTGGTTTACTGGAAGAAACTCATCACCTTTAAATAACTGTGCTAATCTTACATAAATAACTGCATGGTTTGTGTGCTCATTAGGATTATGCACCAAGGCTGTTTCTCTGGCATTATGTGCAGTAACAACCACCAAAAAAAGTGAAACAATCTATTGGGTCAAGTGTGGGAAACAAGCTGAAGTCTCCGTTGAACTTGATGAAAAACTCATTTAGAATTTCTCATTAGGACTTCACAGGAGCAGTTAGCTTTTCAGTAGTTGTCGCTATATTTTTAGCAGCATTTTAACAGCTGTCAGTAACAACTAAGACAACATTTTGATCAACACTATTTTTTTATTCTAGCAAAGATGATTGCAAAAAAAAACCAAAATGCTTTAGGATTTAGATGTTTAGCCATGCGGGGCGTGGTGATGCACTCTTGAAATCCCAATACTTGGGAGGCTGAGACAGGAGGATTGCAGGTTCAAGGACAGCCTCAGCAAATAGTGAGACTTTCATCAACCTAGTGAGACTCTGTTTCAAAATAAAAAGAAAATAGGGCTGGAGATGTAGCTTGGAGGTAGAATGCTCTTGAGTTCAATCCCCAGTACCACAAAATAAATAAATAAATAAATAAATAAATAATAAATAGATAAATAAATAAATTAATTAAAAAATAGCATTGTGGCACAGGCTTTTAATCCCAGTCATTGGGAGGCTGAGACAGGAGGATCCGGGTTCGCGGCCAGCCTCAGCTACATAGTGAGGCCCTCCACAACTTAGTGAGACCCTGTTTCAAAATAAAGAATAAAAAATAGGGCTGGAGGTGTAGCTCGGAGGAAAAATGCTCCTGGGTTCAGTCCCCAGTACCGCAAATAAATAAATAAATAAATGTTTAGCCATTAAAAAACAAAAAATTTATAGTGATATAAAATGTTACTAATGCGTTAGATACAGGCAATAGGGTAACCACACAATATGCGGCTGTGTGGACTTTTAATTTTCAATTTTCTGATGCCTATGTGCATGTAATAAAGATGTTTTTATTCTTAAAAGGTATGGTCAATGCCAGTAACAAAAATGTCAGAACAAGAGGGTGTGCAGTGTACCTTGTCATATATTTGCAAATAGGTCAAGAATAACCATGTGAACAGCCAACGTGAATAAAATCTTTTCCCTCACATTAGAGTTTATAAAGGGAGGTTATCACATGTCAGATATATGACACTGGAAAGAGCAGACAGGAAAATGTAAGGAGCTTCATGACAGATGTCACGTTACTCCTAAAGATAGAGGTAAATTTGCTATGGGGAATGCAGGACAAAGCAAACTGAAAGTAAATCTCTGCAAGTGTCGACTTCCCTTTTCACCTGTAGTCTCCCCAAACGGAGTGATTTTTGTTCCAAAGGAAGTAGAGGAAATGGTTTATTATTTAAAAAAGCCTACTGAGTCATCTTATTCAGAGGTCATCTGCTCGAGGACCTAATCCAAGTTTTGAGTTTGTCCCAAGGAAGGCAGCTGAGTATTTCCAACCTCATCTATTTGGCACAGGAGAGAATCTCTGCATTCTTATGTCAAATGATACTTTCGTTCTATTGCATTTGTGTTCACTAATCCTTTCAGGGTTGCCAATCCATTAGCTCTTTCGAGATGGAGCATATTTAATTGAATGGTAGGAGTTTTTTTCCCCCCAAAAGGCATGCAGTATTAGTAAAAATTGAGGTTAGATATCCTTTCCACTTTCCAAAACAAACCCAATGCCAGGTGCAAATCTTTAGGTGTCGATAGTTTTCAGAGAGTATTATATGGCTTTATTAATGTTAACTTCTTTGACGTTAAAAATGCATGTTTAAAAATGAATCATGTACAAACACTTTCTATGTGGAAAGTATGTATATATGCCATGTTAATTATTAATACGTAAAACACAATCTATTTTGAAGTACTTAGTGCTAATTATAGCTGGACCGTACTCTTCTTTCAAAACAAGTAGACTTTTTTCCTTTTCACCTGATTACTTTTTAAGAGAAGATTTTAAATATCAAGTTCAGATCACTGCTCTCCCTCTGTGCTGAGTGTGTCATGGAGATGATGGGCTCATTACTCTTGAGGTAGATTTGAACTGATAATTTTTTCCCCAACCAAAAGGGAAGATTAGATCAATTAGATGTGATGAATTTTTGACAAAGCCATAGTGGCCATTCTACCTCCAAGCCACACCCCTAGCCCTATTTTTTATTTTTATTTCAAAACAGTGTCTCACTAGGTTGATTAGAGTCTCATTATTTACTGAGGCCATCCTTGAACCTGCAATCCTCCTGTCTCAGCCTCCCAAGTACTGGGATTACAAGCGTGCACCACCACACCCAGCCTATTTTTTAAATAATGCACTTTTATTGTGGTGAAATACGTATACTATTTATTACTGTCTTAATCATTTTATTTTTTTTTTTTTTTTGCGGTACCGGGGATTGAACCCAGGGGCGTTTTACCTCTGAGCTACACCCCTGGCCCTATTTTTTATATTTTATGTTGAAACCGGGTCTCACGAAGTTGCGGAGGGCCTCACTAAGTAGCTGAGGCTGGCTGCGAACCTGGATCCTCCAGTCTCCGCCTTCCAAGTACTGGGATTACAAGCGTGCACCACCACACCCAGCTTAATCATTTTTAAGTATACAGATCAGTGGTGTTACATCCATGTTTTTTTTTTTTTTTTGTGG
>PVJS01034589.1:0-21484 GCA_004027185.1 Glis glis
AAAAAAAAAAAAAAAAAAAAAAAAAAAAAAAAAAAAAATGCAAGTGATTGAAAGCACAGATTTGGAGTTTGCTAATCTGGGTTCAAACCATCTTCCATCATGATGTATGATGCTGGGAAAGTTCCCCTTGTTTCGAAAATGAAAATTATAATAGTACCTACCTTATAGTGTTTGTAAAGATTAGGTACTTCCTGCGAAGCTTTTAGGACAATGCCTGGTATATCCTGAGTAGTCCATAAATGGAGAAATAAATTATGATGCATAATTTCTCCTTTACCCACCATATGATCTTCATTAATTGCTCAGGACTCCCTGAGAACCAGGGATTGTTAATCTTGCCTGTCTATTTACATCACAAGAGCCTGCTCAGAGACATACAATTTAACCAGTCCTCACGGTGTCTCATAAGAGAAGGGCATTCATTTGAGTGTAGCCAACAGTTGCACTCCTTCCCAAGGTCTGAGTTTTATCAACATTGAAGTGGTTCCTGATTCTCAGGTGTAGAAAAACTTCTTTTAACACAGCTTTCCAGCAGGCAGAGCAGAGCAAGGCTGAGAGCTCTGAGCAGCCAAAATGCCTGGCACAGGGAAGCTCCTGGGGTCCTTTGTTCGTAGCCTGTTTACTTCAACTCTGCACATAGTTGTAACCAACTTGATTTCTTAGTTTTTCCATATTTGGTACACACTAGAAAAGGGTGAGGAGGGTCTGCTAGAGGTGAGCACACCATTCACAGCAAGAATGACAATGCCCATCTGGCAACAGAGAGGAAATGGAAAAGCCATGAAAATCAGCACAAGCAAGACTTCTGGTTTCTGACCTGCTATGTAAGGAGCTTAGAAATTTTTGTTCCATTCTAACAACAAATAAAAAGCTGAACAAACTGAAAGATCATGACTCTTCTTAGACTCATCAGAGATGTGAGATTATGGGACTAACTGTTCCTCCTCAAATTGGAGACAGACGGATGGATATAGAAAATCACAATACATTGGAGCAGAAACATAAGAGCAGCAACCTGTGCATGCAGCAGTACTGGAACGGGAAATCCTGAGCAGTAATTGATGAATCACTGGAGGTGTAACGTGGACAAGCCTGGGAGACACAAACTCCAGGGGGACCCAGTCATGGGGGCCCCGTCATACTCTTATGAGTTTTACCTTCAGGAATTCTATCCAGTCCTCACAGTAAGTTTTGGAGGAAAATCCCCTTGTGCTTCTGAGAGGGAGAAGGGAAAAGGAATCATTTTGAAACATGTCAGAGTATTCTATTCTTCTTAACAAGGCCTGTCTTCAGAAGAAACGATTTTACCAGAGCCTAAAATTGTGAGGTGATATCAGAGCCTAACCTATCTGGAGGAAGAGAAATTCCCAGCCCCTTCCAGCCACCCTGACCCACCGGAGGGGAAAAAAATTCTCACTGAGAGGCACCTGAGAAATTCACAGTTCAAGTGCACAGACTCACCAAGAGACTGAGACCTCGTCTTAGAACTATAGGTATTTCTACTCCACACCTTATCAATACATTGCTAGAGGCCTGTTCACAGCAGGTCCTTTTATCTAGCACAAATGTTTTATTTTCAACAAAAAATTACTAGGCATATTTAAAGGCAAACGCAATTTGAAGAGACTGAACAAACAGAAGAACTGGAGTCGATATGGCAGGGATGTTGGAATTATCAAGCCACAAGATTTTTTAAAGACTATGCTTGATATGCTAAAGGTTTTAATGGAAAAAGTAGGCAACATGCAGGAACAGATGGATAATGTAAGCAGACAGATAAAAATTCTAAGAAGGAATAATTTAAAAATGCTATATATAAAAATACTGGAACACAATGTTCTAGTCTTTGGTGGGCTCATCAGTAAACTGGACATCGTTGAGGAAAGAATCTCTGAACCTGAGCAATGCAAATTTCCCAAACCAAAAAGCAATGATAAAAAAGAGTAGGGGAAAAAAAGAACAGAAAATCTAAGAACTGTGGGACAACTATAACAGGTATAACATACATGTAATGGGAATATCAAAAGGAGAAGAAAGAGAGGAAGGAACCAAAGTAATATCTGAAGCAATATTGAATGAGAATTTTCCAAAATTAATATCAGATTCCACACCATATATTCAGGAAATTCAGAGAACACCCCTAGAAGGATAAATGCCCAAACAAAAAACTCCAAACCAAACTGAAACAAAACAACAACAACAACTAATAAAAGGAAAGTAGGAGTAGCTATATTAATTTTGGACAAAGAAAACTTTAGAATAAGGAAAGTTGTCAGGGGGAAATAGGGCCACTAAATAATAATAAAGGGATCAATACTCCATGAAGACCCAACAATCCTTACTGTGTATATACCTAACAACAAAGCATGGACATATACAAGGAAAAAATTTCCAGAGTTGTAAAGACAAATAGATGAATCCATTGTTTTAGGTGGAGACTTCAACACCCTTGTACCAGAAATGGACATATTAAAATTAATAAGGACATAGTTGGACTCATTAGCACCATCAATTAGCTATATATAATTGACACTTAAAGACTTCAGCCAACAACAGCAGAAAAGACACTCTTCTCAAGCTCATATGGAACACTTGCCAAGATAGACAATATTATGGGCTATAAAACAAATGTAAAAGCATAGAAATCACACAGTCTCTGCTCTTGGAACACAGTGAAATTAAACTATAAATCAATAACAGAAACATAGCTGGACATCCTAAAAATATTGTGTGTGAAACTAAACAACACACTTCTAAATAACATACAAGTCAAAGAAGAAATCCAAAATAAATTTTAAGGCCGGGCGTGGTGGCCCACGCTTGTAATCCCAGTACTTTGGGAGGCGGAGACCGAAGGATCCGGGTTCGCGGCCAGCCTCAGCACGCGCGTGCGCACACGTGCACGTGCTCTCTCTCTCTCTCCTCTCTCTCTGTCTCTCCCTGTCTCTCTCTCTCTCTCTCTTTCTCTCTCTATCTAGTGAGGCCCTCTGCAACTTCGTGAGACCCGGTTTCAAAATAAAGCATAAAAAAAATAGGGCCGGGGGTGTAGCGCGGAGGTAAAACGCCTGTGTGTTCAATCCCCGGTACCGCAAAAAAAAAAAAAAAAATTAAATAAATAAATAAATTTTAGAATATTTTGAACTAAATTAAATTGAAAATAGAATTTATCAAAAATTTGGGGCATGTAGTGAAAGCAAAGCCTAGAAGGAAATTTATAGTATTGAATGCATATATTAAGAAGGAATAAAAATCTAAAACCAAAAATCTAGGCTTCTCCCTTAAGAAACCAGAAAAAGAAGAGCACATTATATCAAAAGTAAGCAGAAGAAAAGAACTACAATTTATCTTTTGTGTGTGTGTGTGTGTGTGTGTGTGTGGTACTGGGGATTCAACCCAGGGGCATTCTACCTCTGAGCTACACACCCAGCCCTATTTTCTTTTTTATTTTGAAACACGGCCTTGCTAAGTTGCTGAGGCTGGCCATGAACCTGCAATCTTCCTGTCTTAGCCTCCCAATACTGGGATTACAGGCATGTGCCACCATGCCTGACTAAAGAAATACAATTTAGAGCAGCAAATTGATGAAATTGAAACTAGGATATCAGTGGGAAAAAAATCAACAAAAGCAAAAACTGTTTTTTTGAAAAGATTGATAAAACCAATAATCCTTAAGCCAGGCTAAATAAGAAAAAAGAGAGAAGATACAAATGACTAATATCAAAATGAAAGAGGGGAGAAATCACTACAGATCTCATGGACATTGAAAGGATAATGAAAGAGCATTACAGAAACTTCTATCCCCACAAATTTGATAGCCTAGATGAAATGGACCACTTCCTTGAAAGACACAATTTGTTAAAACTCACACAAGAAGATATAGACAATCTGAATAGGCCTATATCTTTTAAGGGAATTGAATAAATAATTAATAACCTTTAAAAACAGAAAGCACCAGAACTAGATGGATTCACCGATGAACTCTACAAACCACTTAAGGAAGAAATTATACCGATTCTCTATAGTCTCTTCCAGAAGACAAAATAGGAAGGAATACAAAAGTCAATTGCTTTCCTATACACCAGCAATGAACAAGTGGAATTAAAACAAAGCAAAACAAACAAAAAAAACCCCAACCAACCAAACAAACAGACAAAAGAACCAAACCAAACTCATTACCCTTTACACTGGCATCTTCTGCAAAGTGAAATGCTTAGGTATAAATCTAAAAAAAAGTACAAGATCTATATGAGAAAAACTACAAAACTCTGATGAACAGAATCAAAGAACTAAATAAATGGGTAGATATTCCATGTTCATGGATAGGAAGACTCATTATTATCAAGAGGTCAGTTCTTCTCAACTTGATTATAGATTCAATGCAATTCCAAACTAAATCCTAGCTAATTATTTTGCGGATATTGACAGAGTGATTCTAACATTTATATGAAGAGAGAAGAGACCCAGAATAGCCAACTCAATGTTGAAGGACAACAAACTTGGGGCAATGACACTACCCAGTTTCACGACTTACTATAGAGCTATAGTTATCAAGACATTGTGGTGCTGGTGAAAGGATAGATAAATAAACCAATGGGACAGAATCAAAGTCCAGAAATAAAACAACATAAATATAGTTAATGGATTTGTGACAAAAGAGCAATACATGGAGCAAAATAAATCTTTTAAATGAATGACACTAGAACAACTGGACATTCCCATACAAAATAATGAATTTATTTTAAGACTTTAATCCTTATTAAAAATCACTTAAGTTAGATCAGAGACCTAAATGTAAAACAAAAAAAATTATAAAACTCCTTAGAGATAACATAAGAGAAAACCTAGATGACCTTGGACATGGCAATTAATTTTTAGATACAATACCAAAGGTATGATCCATGAAAGAAATGATTGATAAGCTGTGACTTATGAAAGTTAAAAACTTTTGCTCTGCAAAAGATAATGTCAAAAGAATGAGAGGATAAGCCACCGACTGGGAGAAAACGTTCACAAATGACACATCTCATAAAGCATTTATCCAAAATATTAAAAAAATTAAAACTCACCAATGAGAAAATGAACAACTCAATTAAAAAATGTGCAAAAGGCCTGAAGAAATACTTCACCAAAGACAATATATAAATGGCAAGTAAACATATGAAGAGTTCAGCATCATTCTGTCATTAGGGAACTGCAAACCAAAACAACAATGAGATACCATTACATATCTATTAGAATGGAAAAATCCAATACACTAACACCACCAAATGCTGGCGAGGCTGTGGAACTCTCATTCGTTGCTGGTGGCAATGCAAATTGAAAGACACTTTCGAAAACAATTTGGCAGTTTTACAATTCTTACTATATGACCCAGCAATTGCCCTCCGTGATATTTACCCCCAAAGAGGTGAAAACTTTTGTCTACCCAAAAACTTGCACAGGAATATTTACAGAAGCTTTATTCATAATAGTCAAAACTTAGAAACAACCAGGATGTTCTTCTGTAGGTAAATGGATAAAGAAGCTGTGGTACCTTCAGACCAAGGACTATTATTCAGCACTAAAATGAAATAAGTTATCAAGCTATGAAAAGACATGGAGGAACCTTGAATGTGTATTACTAAGTGATAGGAGCCAATCTGAAAAGATTATGTATTATATCAACTATATGACATTCTAGAAAAGACATAACTGCAGAGGCAGTAAGAAGATTAGCGGTTTCCAGGGTGGGAGGGAGGAAGGATGACTAGGCTGAGAGCAGAAGATTTTTAGGGCAGTGTAACACTATTCTGAATGATACGATAATAGTAGATACACATCACCGTGCACTTGCCAAGGCCCATAGTGTGTACAAGAGTGAGCCCCCCATAAATGATGGACTTTGGGTGATGATGTGTTGATGTGGCAGATGTACCGCTCTGGTGCAGATGTTGATGGTGGAGGAGGTTGTGTGTGTTGGGGGGCAGGGGAGATTTGGGCAATTTTTGTACCTTCGACTAAATTTTACTGTGAACCTAAAATCACTAAAAAAAAAAAAAACCCTACTTTTTAAAGGCACAAGCCCAGCAATCTTAGCTTACTTCATAAAGTGGAAATCTCAGGAGGGTTGGGGCAGAAACAGTCAGCCTTACCCAACCTTGGCAGACCCTGAGGGCAGTGACACATTATTGAACATGCAATAACTTATGTTGTAAACATATCAATGAATTATCAAGGAAAAGGATCTAAGTGGTAATGGGTTGGCACTTTAATTATCTGGAAAATGTACTTGTGTGAAATATCTCCTTCCTCTGGAAGGTGAGGCTGATGCTTTCCTACCAAGTTCTCCTCTTTTCCTATAGGCCTGAGAATTCCCCTGCATCACTCATTCTCCAAGAAGAGGGATGGAAAGAGGCACTAAGGAACCTCTCTTCCTTCCTCCTTTCCTGCCTAAATTTAGAGGGGAGGATCAAAGTGGCAGTGGAGGGGAGGGGTCCAGAATGGCAGAGCAGGTCTGGTGTCCAGTGGCAGAGCTGAGGATGCAGGAGGGCTGTGCATACCGACCACAGGTGCAGGTCGAGGCCCGGGAAGCTTCTCTCTGGTGCTGTTGCCTGAACATGCTAACAAGCTCTCAAAGGCCACACCTTCAGCCACCATGGCCCGCTGAGAGCTCTCTTGGGAAAGATAGTGTGCCATGACACACCCTTTGGAAAATGCCAGCAGGGGATGGTGTCTCCTGTGACTCATGTGGCCTCTCCCAGCTTGCTTTTCAGGAACTGGCCACCCTAGAAAAGTGCCTATGATTTTTACCCACTTTTGCATCTCAGTACAAACCCCGTGATTCTGGAGTGTCTCCTAAAGCCCCAAGGTGCAATTCCTACCTTTTTGAGGCAGATCAGCCAGCTGAACACACCTTTCCCTGCCCTGCGAGGCCTGGGCTCTGAGAAAAAGTGATCTGTTCTCTATTTGTGCTCTGCTCTGCCTTTGGCATCGGAGGGGGTCCCGAGCAAGTCCCTCTCCATAGGTGATAGATGGTTAGATCTGTAGAACAGGCCCACCGCGAAGAGTGAAAAGCATTTAGTTTTCTGAGAATTACCTAGTAAGTAGTGGGGAGGCCACTGGGCACACTCAGAATACATCTCTAGGACCTGCACTGGTCTTGGACATCCTTGGCAGGGTCCCACAGAATGATCAGCTTGGGAGACACCAGCTGAGAACCATAGAACTTGGTTGACATAGAAGCCGAGCCTAGTATGTCCTGAGAGAACCTATGAGAATTTCTTTCCTAGAAGACTTCTAAGGAAAGGGAGGAAAACGGTTGTAAAGATACATTTTGATAAAATAGGACCTAGCTTTGATGGAAGAGTTTTCTTGAAAATAGATTTCCACTGGATTAAATACTCATGAGTTATTTAATCTACCTCAGCCAAGCAAGAGAGAATCCAGGAGAGGCCTGGACTCTGCACATGGAGGCAGGTGGGATGGGGTGGGGGTCTCTGGTCCTACTGGTGCTGGGATATGGGTATCAGAGCTGGCACTCACTAGATATTAATTACTGAAGTTCCTTAGATTCTGTGAAAACTCTACAAATACCCTTGTGTGAATGTCATCTGTCTAGGATGGTGGATGCTGTGGCGGAAACAGGAACAACCCAAACTGCTGCATGAATCAGACGAAAGACCACACAGTAAGTGGGCCCTTTCCTGCCGGGAGCCTGGGGGGCAATCTCGGGCTCTGAGGAGTCACTACACTCTCCTCATCCTGGGCAGTGGGGGCTGGAAGAGGGAATGGCAGCATGAGCCGGTGATGGCCAGATGGTGAGGGTACACGTTAGCTCTGGTCTCTTGGCAAGGCTTCCTTGTTCCTGCTTCCCAGGAGCTGCCTGCCCCTCCACCAGCCTGCCCGGGGCTGGGCACGAGCTCACCTAGAGCAAGGGCTGGACCGGTCCCATGGGCATCTGAAAGGAGGAGATGCTGTACCACTTACCTGTTCTCTTCCCCTTCAGGTCACTCTCTCACCATCTTTATTCAAGCCAGAAGAGTTCATGCCCCTGGATCCCACCCAGGAGCCCATCTTCCCCCCAGAGTTGCTGGTAGGTGATTCCCTGAGAGAAGAATATGTCTCTGTGCTGTGGCCTCCTGAGACCGGCTTTATTTTCACACCCACGGAGAAACTTAAAGGTTTTAGCCCAAGTTTTCCTTCCTTTTTCCAACACCCCTATGAGGTCATGGTCCCCCAGCATCCTATACTTTTTCACACATGTGTCACACTTACAATTACTAATTCGATGTCTATGTTCCTTGCTATATTATAAGCCCCAGGAGGACGGGGACTGGGACTCTCTGGCACACTGTGTTATCAATCACAGGTGTTCTATAACTATTTCTTGACCTCCTGGCTGTATCTAATGTGTAAGCCTACTAAGCCACCTATTCTTCTCTCTATAAGCAGGTGATTTAAGAACAAACAAAAGGAGCTGTATTCACAGCACATGTTCCAGGGCAGTTCCGTCTCACACCCACACCCACTTTCTCGCACGCACTCCAACATTTATGGCAAGGAAAGAATCAAGCCACTCTCGGAGGGTTTCAGATGTACCTTTCACAGGGGTGTGGCGCTCATGAAGACTGCCTCATAGGTCAACAGGCCAGAGAGAGCAGCTTTGCAGAGGCCACCAGCAGATCTTCCTTCAGACTGTTGAAGCCAGAAAGCGTCATCAGTCTGATTGGGGGTTGGGGGACTTTCTTTCCCAGCCCAGGGTCACCTCCATGCACTACATCCAGCCCTGCTTTGCATTCCCTTCTGACACTCCATCCTTCCCAACCTCCATCCCTTCTTGCACTCTGTCTACTGCGCCTCCTGGAGACAGTGTTGGGCACTGCAAGGAACCTGAGTTTTCGGCCAGGTCAGGTGACCTGGCTGGTCCCACCTCATGGTAGGTGACCTTCAACAGGTCCCATAACCTCCTCGATCTTCAGGTTGCTCCTGCACTTGTAAAATGAGGCTCACAATGCCTCCTTCCCTGAGGTCTTCTCAAGACTGAGTGGGATGATGTGTTTAATAAGCCCCAGTGGAGTTCCTGCCTCGGTGCCTACTAGTGCCCCTCACTTCTCCCCGACATGTATCGATCTTCTTTATGAACCCAATATTCAGCAAGTCAATAGAGAAGTTGAGACCATTACAGACTTAAAAGCAGTTTCTCAGGGGATTGGAGCAGGAAGAAGGAGGCAGCACAGTAAGCAAACTGCATTTCCCAGAGGCTGAAAGACACTCCGCGGAGGCAGCTGCGCTTTGAAGGGGAGCGCGTGACCTGGATCCAGGCCTCAACCCTGCAGGAGCTGCTGGACCTCAAAGCTGAGCACCCTGACGCCAAGCTGGTGGTGGGGAACACGGAGATCGGTGAGGGCTGGGGGCAGCCTGGGGGCTTCTGGGGGGTCTGGGAGCGTTTCTGGGCCCGTCCTGCTTGCCCTCCCTCCCCCCGACCCTCCTCTCCTTTATACCCCACCTCTGTCCCACTGACTGCCCTGGAAACCACTGAAGAGCCCTGGACACGTAGGTTCCTGCCGAGGCCCTGGCCTTGGAGTCACACAGTGTGACCTCTTGCTGGCTGTGTGTCCCCAGAAAGCATGCTTGTCCTCTTTTACTCTGATCTCCCACTCCCTCTCTGGGGGAGCGCCTCAAAGTGTTGCTTTCAGCATCCAAGGAGATCCTTACACGCGTGTTGACTTTTCTCCCTCAACATCTCCAGAGTGCCAGCTCCGCGCCAGGGTCTCTGGGAAGGGCATGGGACACAGAGATCAGCTGGACACGGCCTCTTCCCTCAAGACTATCCTAGTCTCAGAGGGAGGGATGGGTTAGACCAAGTGTCCAGGCCAGAGTTTGATAGATGCTGGGAGGAGGGTCTATAAATGTCACTTTTGCCTCCCCCTGCCACTTAACTGGGGGGCAATGTCATAAGATAAAGGAGAGGAGATGTCCAAGTGTGACTGTGCTTGTGGACCAGGCCACCACCCGGGTGTGCGGCCCACAGTGGCTGAGAAGGACAGGAGGCTCAGGCTGTGCGGCTCTCGGCCCCATCCTCCACCAGCAGGAGAGATGGCAGCAGGGCTCAGCCCCTGCCGCTCGCCATCGTTTCTAACCCTACCTCGGCCAGTGTCCACTTTGCCGGGTCCCAAATCTAGTGAGGATCCAAGGAGAAGATCATGGCGCTGCCAAGGTTTGTCTTAGAGGTCACGCCATGCTTTTAAGCAGCTTAATGCAACTCACAGGAGTTTCCTGGTTCTGATTCCTGAAGGACCCCCAGGTGTCTGGGTTCAACTTGGATCCTCAGCCACAGAGAGGAGGGCCTGGCTGGGTTTGGTGCTGATGGAGCACAGAGCTGGCCCTGCCCTGGACCTCTTAACTCACAGAAGTTTCCTGGTTCTGATTCCTGAAGGAGCCCCGGGTGTCTGGGTTCAACTTGGATCCTCAGCCACAGAGAGGAGGGCCTGGGCTGTCTCAGTGCCGATGGAGCACAGGGCTGGCCCTGTCCTTCTGAGCACAGACACAGTGCAGAGTCCCCAGCTGCAGATCTGCGACATGCTGGGGCTGCAGGGTGGGTGGTGAGACATGCCTCAGCTCAGCAGGGCTCATGGCAGTAGTTGCTGTCTTCGCCACCCTCCCTGCCTTTGCCCATATAGCTGTGGCCCAAGGCTCCTTTGCGCCTATATTTGTGGCCCTCAAGTCCAGGGGTAGTATGATTTAAGGTGCCTGGAAGGATCTTCTAAGATCCTCCAACACTGGACATGTTCCTTGCCTTGGGTCAGATAATCCCTGGATTCCAAGAGGAAGGGATTAAAGATTTTATAAACTAAATAATTAGAAATAATTTCTTAAGACCGCTTCTATCTGCTCCACTCTCCTCCTTGTACACACCCACAGTTTAACCGCCTACAGACAGTGCAGGGTGTTGGGGGAAGGTGGGTGTAGAGAAAACCCTGTCAAGACTGAACGCTCTGCCCCATCTGTCTTCTGTGTCCTGGGAGTGGATTCCCAGCCAAGCCAGACTCCGCACAGCCGGGCCGCCCTTTGGAAGTCCTCAGCAGCACTGGTGGGGGCATGGGGGTCAGGCATTTCTTTTCAACCTTTCCCATCGACAGCCCATCGGTGGGGGTGGGAGAGGTGCTGCTCCATGGGTCTAAGGAACACAGGTGCATCTGTTTAGTAGACTTCTAACTTGATTAAACCAGGAGGACAGAAACCAGGCACAGGTGTGTGGTCCTGCAAAGCCACACACCTTGAACTCAGGCAGAAACTGAGGACTGGAAGGAGGATGTGAAGTTTTCCTTTTTGCTTTAATTTTAGACTTTCATTATTATTCCACCCCAATCCTGACAATAGCTCAAGTACTGAAATGTGACTGTTCTAAGTTGTGTGGCTTGGGCAAAAAAATTCGACCTCTCTGTGCTTCAGTTTCTTCTTCTATGAGCAGAAAGCCATAGTACCTCATAGGGGTACTGAGAGGATTAAATTAATTAAAATAGGAAAAATGTTTAGAAAAATTTCTGGCACACCTTAATACCTGTGTTTTCTGGGTTGTTCTTGTTGTTGTTGTTTGTACTGGGGATTGAACCCAGGGGCATTCTACTGCTGAGCAACATCCCCAGACCTATTTTTTATTTTTTATTTTGAAACAGGGTCTCACTAAGTTGTGGCGGGCCTCACTAACTATTTGAGGCTGGCCACGAACCTGTGATCCTCCTGCCTCAGCCTCCCAAGTACTGGGATTACAAGCGTGCGCCACCACGCCTGGCTAGGGGCATTCTACCTCTGAGTTACACCCCCAGCCCTTTTTATTTTTATTTTGAAACGGTCTCACTAGGTTGTTGAGAGTCTCCCTACATTGCTGACACTGGTCTTGAACCTGCTATCTTCCTGTCTCAGCCTCCCAAGTACTGGGATTACAGGCGTGTGCCACCATGCCAGGCTAATACCTGTATTTTCTAATGTTGTTATTACACACACAGGCACAAACATACATGCACACCAATTGTCATGAATTTGAGTTCATTTTATTTGAATTGGATAGGTGTTTTTGTTGTTGTTGTTGTTGTTGTTTTGTCTTTTTGGTTTTTGCAAGGGAGAAAAAGACATAGTCTCAGGGCTGACCCAATCCCACACCTTGTCCACTGTGTTTCCTAACCCGCCCCTGAGCACCTGGTAATTGTGACTACGTCACACATCCTGTGGGTGTTGGTGGGAGAACCGCCGGGCTCTGCAACCTCAGGCTTCTCATTCCTCTCCAGGCATTGAGATGAAGTTTAAGAACATGCTGTTTCCCGTGATTGTCTGCCCAGCCTGGATCCCTGAGCTGAATGCGGTGGAGCGTGGGCCTGAGGGTAAGGGGCTCCCTGAGCCACAGAGGGGCAGTGACACCGGGGCTGGGTCGCAGGGGGAGGCGGGTGCTGGGCAGCCTGCCTTTGGCTCCGGCTGCCACCAGCTTCCCCTGGAGCCCGCCTTGCATAGGGCAAGGGGGCAGCCCTCATCACCTTCTCTCCTCCAAGCATCCACGGTCAGGCGCCCGCAGGCAAGAGGCTTCAAGAGCTCAGTAACCGTCCTCAGTCTTCACTGCACATTGGAATCACTCATGGGGGGTGGGGGGGAGAGGCGGGGGTGGATATGCTTGGGGGCTTTTCCAAAGTGCCAGAACTTTGCTCCCAGAGATCCTGATTTTATTGAGTTCAAATCCACGAGTTTAGAGGAAAGAGAATTGATTATAGAATTTGAAGGCCTGAGCTTGGATCCTAGCTCTTTTGTTAGCTGTGTGGTATTGGTTAAGTCACTTAACCTCTCTGGGCCTAGTTTCCTCATCCATTTAAAGATGTAAGTGGTGGTTCAGCCCTGCCTGGGTTTCAGAGGAGCTGAGCGTGAAGCGCCCACACTGTAGAGAGCGTGGCTGTGATTCTGAGCATGTGCACCCAGGTATCTCCTTTGGAGCCGCTTGTCCCCTGAATTCCGTGGAAAAGGTCCTGTTCGACGCAGTTGCTGAGCTTCCTGCCCAAAAAACAGAGGTGTTCAGAGGCGTCCTGGAGCAGCTGCGCTGGTTTGCTGGGAGACAGGTCAAGTCTGTGGCGGTGAGTCCCTGCTCCCAGAGGACGAGGCCTTTCATGGGAGGGTAGGGTGGTCCCAGCTGCAGGCTCCCGCCTGCCTCAGCCCAGTGGGCCCAAGCTTCGGGGCTCAGAGTTGCCTGGGAGCTCGTTAACATGCAGGTCCTGGGTCCACCCGCAGAGACTGACTCAGTGAGTCTGGGAGGGAGCCTGGCATCAGGATTGTAACAGCGCCATGTGTGCTCAGACGAAGGTGGTCTGCAGGCCCCTTGGAGAAACATCTTTACCCTGGAGCTGGAGCCCCAAACTCAGGAAGCTCCGCTGAGCCCCCCAGCTCTGCGGGATCTGCTTCCGGGAAGGACGTGTTTCCATGGCGCACTGCTTTTCCTCCTCTTTTCCAGGAATGAGAACCCTCTATCTGACTCTTCTTCCATTTTTTTTTTTTTTGCCAAGTTTTCAGGAAGTTCAGACCCAAATACCACAAACTGTTCACCCGCAAGCCTTCTTCCTCTTGTTCCCTGATTGTTATCTTCGATTTCATTTTATGAACTCCCCGCAGCCTCTGATAAACCACCTTGATCCTTTCCAAAAAGGAAATTTAAATGGCTTGCCTCGGTTTACGGACGTGTGTTTCAGAACCGGGACCCTATGCCAGGTGTTGTGATTTCAAGGCATGCACATTTTCTGAAGGCCCATGATCTTATTCTACTTCTCTTGTGTCCACGGGGGTGCAGGTGCTCAGTGCTCCCTGCAGTGGGTACTCCACCTGCCCTGTGCTCAGGAGCAGCTGTGTGAGTCCTGGGCGGGCCCTCACTCTCTCTCTCCGCTTGCCCTAGTCCATTGGAGGGAACATCATCACCGCCAGCCCCATCTCCGACCTCAACCCTGTGTTAATGGCCAGCGGAGCCAAACTCACCCTCGTGTCCAGAGGTGAGCTGCCTGAGTGGAGGTCCAGAAAGAGGGGTTTGGGGAGGAGAAAAGTCTAGCCAGATAGGTGATTTTCTGGAGAAATGGAGCCCAAAGGTCAGTGACCCAGCTGTCCTAAGGTTTGGGGTTTGCATTTGGGTGGAGGGAGGGAGAGCTGGGCCTTTTCCTCATAGAGTTTCCACAGCAGAATCTGCCACCTGCACACGCACCTAGGGGTGTGCTGGGGCTGGAATGCACGGCCTGCCACAGCTGATTGCTGGATCCTGTGGACACTGTGAGCCACTTCTTAAACATGGCCATTATTAAAAATCAAATTAAATAAACACACAGCAAAATAAATTATTTTCAAAACAAATGCAGTAAATATTCAAAATCCATTCATTCCTGTTTTACTTCATTTGACTATTGCCTGTGCTCTGGGGTCATTTCCATCTGTCGTATCTGTGTGGTGGAAATGCTCCAGTGGTGTCCTCCTGCCTTGTCAGAGGGTCCCCAAGTCCTGCCCTGGGCGTGATGATTTGCTAGGAGATTCGGCACATAGTTGTACTCATGGCTACGATTTATAACAGCAGAAGGATCCAAAGTGAAGTCAGCAAAAGAGAAAAGGGGCATGGGGAGAGTCCAGAGGACTCCAGGCCAGGCTTCCAGAGTCCTCTCCCAGGGGAGTCACACAGGACATGCTTAGCCCTCCCCCCCCGCCATGAGTTGTGACGACACATGGGAGGTGGCATCTATCAGGGAAGCTTGCAGAGACCCAGCGCCTGCCCAGGGCTTTCTTGGGGGCTGTCCACATAGGTAGCTCTGCCTGGCATGTACCAGAAGTGTGGAGCCCCAGGAAGAAAGTGGGTGTTTAGCAGACAGTATATTATTTGAGTGAATGGTTTAGGTATAGCAAGCCATTCTTATCACAGAGTGGTGTGAACCTTCTGAAATCCATGTTCCCAAATGCCAGCCAGGGACCATCCCTGTAAACAGGCCTCACAGAGGACAGCAGTCTGGGCTGCTGTGTTAACTCTGCTCCCCTCGTACCAACTTCACATTCAGTGACGTCGTGTGGTCATTGTCACTCCTAATTGCCTGTAGTGGGAGTGTGCACACCGTAGACTGGCAATTGCTACAAACCAGCCCCCCCAAAAAAAGCTTGTTGTTAGAAATTCACCAGCACACCACTGCTTGAGGACTTCAGCTGGAGGACTTGGCCCCAACAGTGCCAGCCGCTCCCGCTGCCTGTGGGGTCAGAGAGCAGGGAGAAGAATGGTCCCACCAGTGGGCTGCCCTCTGCTCCCCCGGTGGCACCTGCCTCTCCCTCACATAGGTTCTCTTCATCCTGTCTCCACGCAGGCACCAGGAGGACTGTTCGGATGGACCATACCTTCTTCCCTGGCTACAGAAAGACCCTGCTAAGTCCGGAGGAGATCTTACTTTCCATTGAGATCCCCTACAGCAGGGAGGTGAGGCGGCAGGGGCTGGTCCGGGCTCTGCTCAAATGATGCGTGCTGCTGGGCTCCAGATGAGGAGACCTGAGTCTGCCTCGAAATGAGCTTTAGCATCCCGTGACTTTAACAGCGATGTCTTTGTCTCTGAACTGTGCCTCTCAGGAACCAACCCCATTCCTCTCTGGACAACGAGAAGGGTAGGGCTGCATAGGGCATGGACTATAAACCAGACAGCTAGATGTGTGACCCCGAGTGAGCATCTCACCTTCCTGAGCCCTGATGTCTTCATCTGTAAAGTGGGCACAATGTTACCTGCTGTGTGGGTTCTTGTGAGGACTGAAAATAAATAACTCGTAGGTTCCTGGCAGATGCCTGGAAGCCAGTGGAGATCACCAGCGAGTAGCTAACAGCACAGTCCCCAGACTAATCCAGCTGTTGGGTATTCCTGCCCTGCACCAAGCCCTGGTTCCCATGGTGGAGTGTAGGGCTTGCAAGCCGTGGAGAAGCTGCCTGTGAGCTCACATGCTGACCTTGGGCTTAACGTTGACTCACTGACCTTGCTCTGGGGCTGGCGCTGCTGGATTTCTGCTTTTTGAACAGCTGGTCTGTTTGGGCAGATCTGGACCCCACTGGCTGCCTGGCTCTTAGGCCTTGGGTCCTGGGGTGGCTTGGCCTGGGATGGTTCTCTCCTGCCTCAGCAGCCGCCAACTCAGGACATATTCCATGATGGGCTGGATTGGGGAGAGGCTGGGGAGCAGCTGTCAAGGAGAGCAAAGGGCTGGCCTCAGCTCCTGTTTTAGCAAATGCACGAGGCTTCTCTGCCCTTGCTGATTTTGACCTCCTTAATGAGAATGCTAATTCAATTACAGCAATTACATCCCCGAGGTGGCTTCTTAATGATTTCCTAGTGTCTTTATGGACCATTTCGAGCAGCGATTCCCAGAGTTCTGAATTTCACAGATCACTTTTGTGCTTTTTTTTTTTTTATGAGTGGCAGAAGGTTGAGGGAACAGACTTAGTATTACTCTGTTTTTATCTTGTCAGGTATGGTGATTAACATAAAGCATCATTTCATAAAAGAAAGGAGCTTTTAATAGTCAGAACTAGAAAGATTTCTCAAGAAAGGATGTTAAACTGACACTGACAGCTGGTGGGGCCCCATGGAAAATGTCCCCAGGCTGGACAGGGCCCTGGCAGTGACCATCTGGAACCTCCGCTCCAGAACCAAGGTCCAAGCTGGGCCCGGTGCCCCAGGGCCAGGTCATCACCCAGGAATCTGAGCTAGCCTGGCATCAGGAGGGGCTCCAGGGCTCCTTCAGGGACAAGCCTGTGCCACTGGGGCCTCGATGGCCTCGATGGCTCTGTCCCTAACCTCCCACCTTTGGTGTTAATCTGGATGTGCACGGAGATGGTTCCTTCTAGAAAGTGACTCAGCCTGTCCTCCTCTCCCCAGATCTTGGCTCAGACCAAGGGGAAATGCAGGTTCGAAGCTGCAGTTGTTTCATAGTGGGACACTCTCCCGCAGTAAACAGGATTTCTCAGAGTCGCCAATAGCCTGGTGGGAGGGACAAAGGTAGAGGGCACCTGGGGAGGCGACAAGCAAGGTGGCTTCCAACAGCCTGTGGCCTCTCCTTGTCCCTGCCTGGAAGGCAGCCAGGCCCGCTGAGGTTCCAGGAGCCTTCAGAGAGGCCGGCGGCTCTGACACTGGGCGCCAGGGCTGGGCTCTGGGGAGCCTCCTTCTCCTAGCTGCTTGTTCAGGGGAGACCACCCAGTCCCTGACTCGGTTTTCCTGACTAGCAGGAAGAAGTCCTGACCCTTCCCAGCCTCTGAGAATGAGACCCAGAGCTTCTCCTGAAAACATGTAGCCAGTTGTGTCTTGTGTTTGAATCCGGGGACCAGCTCCCCGCTGATTTGCGATGGTGCAGTCACCCCGCCTCACAGCCCCGGGTTTCAGCCTGCGCCTTTGCAGTCCTTGCAAAACAAGGTGGACAACAGGCTTCTACCTGCTTTTGCTTCTCAGGGTGAGTTTTTCTCAGCATTCAAGCAGGCCTCCCGGAGAGAAGATGACATTGCCAAGGTGACCAGTGGCATGAGGGTCCTGTTCAAGCCAGGGACCACAGAGGTAAAGGAGCTGGCCCTTTGCTTCGGAGGAATGGCCAACAGGACCATCTCAGCCCTCAAGACCACCCCAAGGCAACTGTCCAAGTAAGAGCTCAGCCCAGATGAAGCGGTCGCGGCCGCTAGAGCGTTACTATTGCTGATGGTCCTTTTATCATGCCTGCTGCCGCGATTGCTACTGCTCCCGCGATTAATATATCCACTGTTGATACGACTATTACTAATGCTACAGTTATTACTACTAACACAGTCACGCACAGCGTAATGACATTTGGGGCCATGATGGTCCATACATGACAGTGGTCCTGTAAGTTACAAGGGAGCTGAAAAATTCCTATCGCCTGGTATTTTGACTGTGCCTGTGTATATTTAAGTGTGTGTAGATACACAGCTACTTACTACTGTGTTACAGTTACCTGCAGGATTCAGTACAGTAACATGCCATACAGGTTGGCAGCCTAGGAGTGATAGGCTATACCACATAACCTGGGTAGGGGCTAGACCATCCAGGATCGTGTAAGCCCCCTCCATGATGGTCACACAATAAAGAAATCACCTAGCAACACATTTCTTAGAATGTATCCCTGTTATTAAGTGACACGTGACTCTAGTGTTACTGTTGCTGTACTACTATTCAACATTGCTGTTATTGCTGCTATGCTCAGTACTATTATTACTGCCAGTGCTTCTATCATTGTGGCTACAACTGCTAATACTATTGTTCCTTCTGCTGCTGCTTTTACTACTACTACCACTATTACTGCTACCAGTTTTATTGCTGCCACTACTATTACTACTATCACTACTGCTATTCCTACTAATATCATGACTATGACTAGTATTACTGCTGTGGCTATCCCTACTATTACCATCATGGCTACTTCTGCTGCCTCTTCTACAAAAATTATTATTATTGATACTACTATTACTACTGCTACTTGTGGTATTTACACTAATAGCATATGGCTGCTACTACTGCTATTGCTATCATGACCCTTACTATTGCTATGAGTACTGCTGCTACTATCACTACTAGTAGCAGTATCATTGTTATTGCTATTATTATTGCTATTTTGTTGATATTACTACTACTATTACTGCTGCCATTGCTGCTGCTATTACTACTAGTAGTGTAGTAGTGTAGTATTGCTACTACAATTACTAATTCTATTATAAATAATAGTGCTACTGGTGCTATTGCTACTTCTACTAATACTATTGCTTCTTCTATTACTACTATTACTACTTCTGCTTGTGCTGCTATCATTATTAGTGTGACCACTACCACTATTATTATTGGTGCTGCCATTGCTAGCATTACTACTAGTAATATTGCTGCTGCTGCTGCTGCTGCTGTGCTACTAGTACTTCTATGATTTCTACTATTATCATTGCCACTATTAATATTGCTACTATTACTACTTCTATTATTAATCCTGCTTTACCATGGTACCATATGATAGCAATTGTATCGGGAACTTCACTGGCATTTATCCTATGTAATTCTTGCAATCCTTACATTGGATAGATAAAGCTTACTTGAAATTTGGCTCCTTGGTTCCAAGACTGACTAGATGAGTCACACAAGTAAAGTTACTTAGTCTCCCTGATGCCTCAGTTTTCTCAGTGGTAAAATGGGTATGAGACTTTGCCTACTATTGCAGTAACTCGGGCGGACGATCTACTCTGTGGTTCCTGCCACGGAAGGTCGCTGCACCAAGCAGCTTCTTGACAAATACTCTGTGGATCCAGCCACAGACGGTCGCTGCATCAAGCAGCTTCCTGACAAAACAGTCTATGGTCCCCAGCCACAGACGGTCGCTGCCCAGACAGCTTCCTGAAGTCTGTGGATCCTGCCACAGACGGTCGCTGCACCAGGCAGCTTCCTAACAATGGTCTTCTCACACGAATCAACACGAAGTCTGATATAGTAATTTGCAAAAATAGTTACATTTAATAATCGGGGGGTCGGGGAGGAGATAGAGATGGCACGTTCTCCCGGAGCTCTATAGCCAGGGCCTCATTTTTATAGGAACTTTAAAAGTTAATCAAACACAGAAATCAGCAATTATCTCAGGTCACAGTAAAGAAGGTCAGCGAGGCAAACATGTGATAAACTTAGGGGAAGGAGGGATTAACCATTACTGGGTGGAGACGCCATCAAAGACCGCACCTTGAAGATTACACCAGGTCCCTTGGAATGTGTCCGTTTGCGGACAGATCCCACCCAGCCAAATACCACGTATCCAAACTGGGCTGGTCCAAGATGATAATCTCAGTGTGCTTCTAAGACAGGTCTCGGCCCTCAACAGCCTACTATTGTTTAAAGTTAAATTAGGAGTAATGATTCATATGGCGCACTTGGGACATTGCCTAGCATATTGCAAGGACTCCATAGATTTAACTGTTATTATTGTGATGGTTTTATTGTATCTACTTTTAAATATGAGGAAGCCCAAGGAGGTTAAGCTCTAAATATCTGAATGAAGGGAGGCTGGTGTGACCCAGGGGCCTTGGGTGCCGCGCTGCACACCGTGTACCTGGGCTGGGGTGGGAGGAGGGCTACCACACTCTGCTCCCGCAGGTTCTGGAATGAGGAGCTGCTGCAGGACGTGTGTGCGGGCCTGGCGGAGGAGCTGCACCTGGCCCCTGATGCCCCTGGCGGCATGGTGGAGTTCCGGCGCACCCTCACCCTCAGCTTCTTCTTCAAGTTCTACCTGACGGTGCTGCAGAAGCTGGGCAAGGAGAACCGAGGAGCTGTGAGCGAAGGGCCCGGCCAGGTGCAGATTCTCTGGGGAGTCAGGAGGCCGGTTTGGGTGGCGACCTGCTCCTCCCCTCTGGATGTCTGAGGGCAGAGGAGCAAGAACAGGGACATGGCCTGGGGGACACAGAGACGAAAGTCAACCAGCTGGCAGGCTAGGGGACACGGGCTCTTATCCTGTCTCTGCCCTTCCTCGCTGTGAGCCTGAATAGCCACAACTCTATGCCCCAGCCATGAGATCTGCAAAAGCGCAGGTGAACCAGATGGTTCTAGAGGTAGAGCTGATACATGGTGGCTCTCTGTGTGGAAAGGGAGGGTGGAGCGGGATGAGAGGTCGAGCGGGATGAGAACGGAAGGTGGGTGTGTGCACTGCACAAGGATGTACACTCAGGAGACCCTGCTGGTTGAAGTGGAGCCCAGCCCCCAAGAATTCACCAAGGGCATTTATTTTGCACCTGCTATGTACCCTGGCACACTTGGTGTGAAGGGGCATCCCAGAGTGGGAAAGAACGAGTCAGTAAAGGCCAGCCTGCTGTACGAACAAAGGAAACGGAGTGTGGAGAGAGCACAGAGGAGAGAGGGCTGCTCAGAGGTGGGGACAGCAGGCTAAATCCCTCTTTTGTATGTGTGTGTGGTACTGAGGATGGAACCCATGGGTGTTCTACCTCTGAGCTACACCCTTAGTCCTATTTTATTTTTATTTTGAAATAGGGTCTCACTAGGTTGATAAGAGTCTCACTACTTGTTGAGGCTGTCCTTGAACCTGCAATCCTCCTGTCTCAGCTTCCCAAGTACTGGGATTACAAGTGTGTGCCACCACGTCTGGCTAAATCCCTCTTTAAAACATTACAATACTTCTGTTTTTCTGATTATAAAAATAACAAGGACTTAAGTGTATGGAAAACTTTAAAATACAGATTGTATAAAGAAAAATTAACCTATTAAACAGATTGTATAACAGCAAAACTATTACCCCTACTCTCAGATCCCAGAGAAAACCACTGCTAATGTTTTGGTTTATTCCTCTGATCTCTTCCCTACGTTTATCTGTCCATCTACATTCACACTGTTTGCCACATCTCTCTTTGTTTCTATCTGTCCTTCCACACTTCTATCGGCATATCTATCATCTTGCTACTTTTTTTTTTTTTTTTTTTGCGGTACCGGGGATTGAACCC
>PVJS01034590.1:0-20000 GCA_004027185.1 Glis glis
GCACCACACACACACACACACACACACACACACACACACACACACACAGTCTTCCAGTAATGATTTCTTATCTCTTCTTGTTTGCAGTGCCCTTTTCTATTCACCCCTCCATGCTCTGCAGGGCCCAGGCCTTGAAGCCTAAAGAAGATTCACTTCCTGCGAAGTTATGTGGAAGCTACAGAGAAAACAAGAAGCATAAGGGACTTTAAATAATGCAGAGAAAGACCCATATAGTAGTGGTGGGGAGGGAGGAGGGGGAGTGGGGTAGGATGTGGAGGGAAATATACCAAGGGCTTTGTACATGTATGTTTTTATCACATTAAACCTCACTGTGATGTATAATTGCAATGCACTAATAAAATAATAATAATAACAATAATAAAACGAAATAATATCCAATAACGAAATTAGTACAGCTTTAGCTTTAGGATGTCTTACTACAAGGGATTGGGAGAGCAACAGCTCAGGGCCCACAAAATCTGAATCTTCCCTGGGCCTTTTTTATGACACAAACATTCCTCAGTGTGGGGACACTGGCATCTTTAGAGCCACACTCCACAGCAGCTCCCTGGCCTGTCCAGAGGGGAATACTTAGCAAGGGGCAGACCCAGTTCTTTTTCTCTGGTTGCCCTATGTGTTAGTTAGCTTACTATCACTATAACAAATACCAGAAATAATAAACTTATAAGAAGAAAAGGTTTCTTTTGGCTCACCGTCCATGACTGTTTGGCCCTGTTGCTTTTGGGCCTGTGGCAAGGCAGCACAGCTTGGCCAGAGCATGTGTTGGAGCATAGTTGCTCACCCATGGCTGGAAAGCAAAAGAGAGGAAGAGGAAGGGGCTGGGTCCCACTATCCCTTTTGAAGGCATGTCCCCAAACACCTAAGGCCTCCCCCTAGCCCCCACCTACTAAGGATTCCACCTCTCAAGAACACCACCCTGGGGACCAAATCTTTAACACATGGGGCTTTGGGGAACGTTTAACATCTAAACTATGGCAGAACCCACTAAAACTAACCCACTGATGTGTACTGGTTCTTAACAAACTGTAATAATTCTTGAACACACAATTTTAAATGTTAAGCCTAATTAAACCAGGAATGCCACTACTTTTCATTTTGTGTGTTAATGGGGACACATACGAGAACTATAACAAGTAATGACTCTCATTAGAGGAAGAACAAAATTAGCATTCATGGCTTCTAATTATATTTTGGCTTCCCGATATGATGAGTTTGTTTTTGTTTTTGTTTTTTTGTTTTTGCTTTTCACTAAAAAGAGTGAACCTTTAACCTAGAGGAGGAAATAATAAAATGCCCAAATAATTATAAGGAAATTGATTCAAGAGTGGCAATGTTTTGTGTTTCATAGTCTCTGATTCTTCCCAACCTATCCAGAGTTCCATGAGCTAGAGGAAACCCAGATTCACCAGTGAGACAAAATAAGATAACAGTAAATCACCAATGTGAGTATGCTATGAAAAGAATAAATACTTCCTTTAAATGTCAGTTGCCACTGGGCGTGGTGGCACACGCCTGTAATCCCAGTACTTGGGAGGCTGAGACAGGAGGATAATAGGTATAACGACAACCTCAGCAACCTAGCAAGACCCTGTTTCAAAATAAAAAATAAATACCCTGGTGTGGTGGTGCATGCTTGTAATCCCAGTACTTAGGAGGCTAAGACAGGAGGATAGCAGGTTTGCGGCCAGCCTCAGCTACTTAGTGAGGCCCTCTACAGCTTGGTAAGACCCTCTTTCAAAATAAAGAATAAAATGGGGCTGAGGGTGCAGCTCAGAGGTAGAATACCCCTGGGTTCCATCCCCAGTACCACAAAAAAATAAATAAATAAAAATAAAAAAGGTCTGGGGGTATAGCTCGGAGGTAGAATGCCCCTGGGTTCAATCCCTAGTACAAAAAATAAAAAATAAATAAATATCAGTTGTTGATTATTATTGTTGCTGCTATTGTCATAATACTAACTCTTGGGACTAGAGTCTGTATGAAGTCCAGATTATTAAATGCATAAAATTGGAAACCTTTTCTACCTCCAGTTCTTCCAAGGTCATGACTATCAGAAGTTATTCAAAGCCTTTCAAGATCAAAATAAAAAGTGTTTCCATGTGGGATGGATGGTTAAAATAATAAAAGGGAGGCCAGGGGTATAGCTCAGTGGTATAGCACTTGCCTAGCAGGTACAAGGCCCTGGGTTTGATCCCCAGCACTGCAGAAATAAATATATAAACAAACAATAAAAGGCACTGAGAGCAGTAGAATTTCACCTGGACCTAGTAAAATCACACAAAAATGAGGTTTTATTTTCCTCCAAAACACTGAAAAAATGCCTACAACTGCTTGGTTACTGCTGAGGGAAGCTGTCTCCTTCTATTTTGGTGGACCTGCAACTTTCTCTCCTTAATTAGAGTCTCCATATTGTCTGGCCATCTGCTTCTGGTCCTGCCCAAGTTGCGGTGATGGAAGGGGTATACTATGATCTCATCCATTCAGTGGGAGGCTACATTCCACTTTTCTCTGACCAAGATGAAATGCCTTTAAAGAAGACTCCTGGGCCCCATGGTGTTTCCTATGTAAGAGCTGAACATTCCCCCTGGCTGCAGAGGTCCCAGGTTTTCCTGCTTGACCATCTCCCAGTCAGTTAGCGTGAAGATGCCATAGGTAAAACATATTCTCCCTACCTTCTGAAGTGCTGTTTTTATGTTGTCTCCCACTTAATTTGTCAGCTAAGAGAAATCTTTGTTTTTTCTCCATGTATATCTGCCTTCTCTTACATTGAGTCATTTTGGCTATTAGTTACAATTCTGTTTGGGTGGCTACCAGCCTAGACTAATTCTTTGACCCCAGCTTCTCATTTTTACACATTTGGTCAAACACTCTGGTACATTGTCTGCAAAGATGGCTTCCAACAATTTCTCTTATCTACACACAAGTGGTATATCCCTCATCATCAAGCAATGATGCCTAGCCAGATGTGCTGGCACACACCTATAATCCCAGTACTTGAGAGGCTGAGACAGGAGGATTGCAGGTTTCAGGACAGCCTCAGCAAGTTAGCGAGACTCTCAGAAACCTAGTGAGACCCTGTTTCTAAATTAAAAATAAAGTAGGGCTATGGGTGTACCTCAGAGGGAGAATGCCCCTGGGTTCACTCCCCAGTACCACGAGAGAGAGAGAGGATGTAGCCTCATGGCTTGCCTTGACTGCAGGGCTGGCAGGAAGCTACGCTGTGCTGTTCTGGGTCCGGGCCTTGAGAGGTTTGAGGTGTCTACTTCTGCTATTGTGGAGTCTGGCTGCAATGAAAAGAAGTCCAGTCTATTCTACTCAAGAGAGAGGCTATGAAGACAGGTTCTGGAGGAGAGCGTATGTGGACAGAGAGGCCACATGAAGAAAAACAAGGATTCCGCCATATGCATGAGCCTAGCCAACGCCATGAGTAGAGATCCAGCCAGTCCAGTCTTTCAAGCCATCCCTGCCAAGGTACCAGACATGGGACTGAGGCCATCTTAGGTCCTCCAGCCCCAGAGGGCTGCCCCAGCCAGCCACACGGGGAGCAGAGAGAAGCTCTTTCCATCAAGATGTGCCTGAGCTCCTGACCTACAGATTTGTGAGCAAGGAAATGGTTACTGTAAGCTCCCAAGTTTGGGGATGGTTTGTTATACAAATGGAAATACTATTATAAACCATTGTAATAATAGCCTCTGAAATCGATTCTACCCTGTGCCTAGGTCCCCTCACCATGTGACGTTGCCACACCTGCCATCAAAAGGTGGGGACGTCTGACTTCCTGTGACCATAAGAATGTAGCAGAGGAAACTGTGCATGTCCACCTTGCTGGAACAAACACAGCCTAAATTAGTGGTGGATAAGGGGCCACACAGAGAGTCAAAGAATGCCCGCTGACAGTCAACTCCATCTGAAGTGGAGTGTGACGTGTGACACACTCCATCTGACATGTGAGTAAGGCCATCTTTTTTTATTTTTAACATTATCATTATTATTATTATTATTGTTATTATTATTGTATGTGGTACCAGGGATTGAACCCAGGAACATTCCACCTCTGAGCTAAACCCCCAGCCCCATTTTTTTTTTTTTTGCGGTACCAGGGATTGAACCCAGGGGCATTCTATACCTCAGAGCTACATCCCTGGCCCTATCTTTTATACTTTATTTTGAAACCGGGTCTCACGAAGTTGCAGAGGGCCTCAAAGTAGCTAAAGCTGGCCGTGAACCCGGATCCTCCGGTCTCAGCCTCCCAAGTACTGGGATTACAAGCGTGTGCCACCACGCCCAGCCCCCATTTTATTTTTATTTGGAAACAGGGTCTCACTAAATTGCAGGGAGCCTCACTAAGTTGCTGAGGCTGACCATGCACCTCCTGTCTCAGGCTCCCAAGCACTGGGATTACAAGCGTGCACCACCACATCGGCTGAGTAAGGCCATCTTGAAGCCTCTGACAGCAAGTGACTGTGTACACATGAGTAAGCCCAAGCAAGACCACCAGATTGCTGATTGTGAGAGATGACTGTTGGTGGTGGTGGTGGTGGTGTGTATGTGTGTGTTGCTGGGGATTGAACTCAAGGGCATTCTACCTCCGAGCTACACACCCAGACCTTTTTACTTTTTTGTTTGGAAACAGGATCTTGCTAGGTTGCTGAGAGTCTTGCTATGTTGTTGAAACTGTCCTCAAACATGTGATCCTCCCATCTCAGCCTCCAAAGTACTGGGATTACAAGCATGTACCACTACGCCCAGCAACTGTTGTTCTTTTAAGCCACTAAATGTTGGGGGGGGGGGGGCGTGGCATTCTGCTCAGCAAAGGGCAATGGAAAAAAAATCTCACCTATCTGGCTCCCAGCTGGTCCAGCTCCCTCAATCTTCCCCACCCTGACCATAAGTCCAAGCACTCAGTGACTCAGTGAAGCCTTTTTTTTTTTTTTGGTGTGTGTGTGTGTGTGTGTGTGTGCGTGTGTGTGTTACTGGGAAGCAACCCAGGGGCATTCTACCTCTAAGTTACACCCCCAACCCTTTTTTATTCTTTTATTTTGAAGCAGCATCTCACTAAGCTACAGAGGGCCTCACTAAGTTGCTAAGGCTGGCTGCAAACCTGTGATCCTCCTGTCTCAGCCTCCCAAGTACTGGGATTACAAGTGTGCGCCACCACGCCCGGCTTTCAGTGAAGCCTTATGATGCAGACAACCTTCTGGCTCCATTTGACAGTTGGGAGTATAGAACAATGGTCAGGTCCAGAGCCTCTGGAAGTGCTCTGCCTGGAGTCGCTCAGGGCTCTCCCAACAAGATGAGCAATTTAACACAGTCTCCCCGTTTGTAAAGTAGGGATAATAATAGCAAGTACCTCTCTGGGTTGTTGTAAGCATTCAATGAAATAATCTACATAATATAGACTCAGTAAATGTTAGACAGCCGTAGTTTTCAAAGGCATGAGATGGGTTTTTATGGAAAGCCTTTGCAAGTTTTTAAATGAAGTCATATCCTTTGAAGATCTTTTTATAAAATGAAACTGAGAATGAAAAGCCCACATTCCATAGTCCTCCAAACCTGCTGCAGGGAGTTGTCATGGTAGTACTGAAAGGATTATAGAGGAAATGGTATAGGGCATTTTTTATGGGGTAGATCTGTAGGAGGGAATCCTTCTAAATGATAATTTAAAATAGTTTTAAGCAAAGCTTTAAGCTCTGCTTTAAAAAAGAAAATTGCTACTTCCAGTTACTTCTTAAGCTAGAATTCTTAAAACTTCAGACTTCCATCTGGACGTGGTGGCACATACCTGAAATCCCAGCTACTCAGGAGGCTTAGGCGGGAGGATTGCAAATTCGAGGCCAGCCTTGGCAACTAAACAAGATCCTGTCTCAAAATAAAAAAAAAAAGTCAGGTGTGGTGGAGTATACCTATAATCTTAGTACTTGGAAGACAGAGACAGGAGGATTGCAAATTCAAGGCCAGCCTCAGCAAGTAGTGAGACTCTCATTAACCTAGAGAGACCCTGTTTCAGAATAAAAATAAAATAGTATTGGGGGTGTAGCTCAGAGGTAGAATAGCGCTGGATTCAATCCCTAGTACCACAAAAAAAAATGGTATTTAGTTTCATGGAAGAGTAAGAGGGCCCATCCAGGTGGTAAGGCAGTACGTAGAAGCACAGAAAAGGAATTAGGCAGTTATACTTTTTAGTATTCTTACTCAGTTCAGGCTGCTATAGCAACATACCTTAGACTGGGTGGCTTAAACAACAGAAATTAATTCCTAACAGTCCTGGAGGCTGGGAAATCCAGTATCAAACACCAGGAGATCCAGCTCCTTGTGAGAGCCAACCTCTGGTTTGCAGATGGATGTTTTCTTGCTGTATCCTTACATGAGAGAAATAAGAGATAAACAGAACAACATGAAGCAATCTCTCTCTCTCTCTCTCTCTCTCTCTCTCTCTCTCTCTCTCATGAGAGAAATAAGAGATAAACAGAACAACATGAAGCAATCTCTCTCTCTCTCTCTCTCTCTCTTCTTTTTTTTTTTTTTTTTGTTTGTGTGTGTGTATGGCACTGGGGATTGAAGTCAGGGGCATTCTATGTCTGAGTTACACCCCCAGCCCTATTTTATTTTTCATTTTGAAACAGGGTCTCACTAAGTTACTGAGGCTGGCCGTGACTCTGAGATCCTCCTGTCTCAGCCTCCCTAGTACTGAGATTAGGAGCATGCACCACCGCGCCTGGCTGAAGCAAACTCTCTTGTGTCTCTTCTCCTATGGCCAGCAGGCCCATCATGAGGACTCCATCCTCAAGAGCTAAGTACCTCCCAGTGTCCCCATGTCACATATCATTACATTGGGGATTGGTGTTTTGGAATGTCAATTGGGGAGAAAGCAAACATTCAGGCCACAGCGTTAGTTAAAGGACCACTGTGGCAGATTGAGTTTTCCAAAAGTGATCAGAACAGTATTTCTTGCCCACATGCTCTTCTCAGAAACTTGCCATTCTCCTATAAATAAATGGAAGATATTTCTTTTCTCCTTGAATGTGGGAATGTCTTTTTCCCTTCCTTCCTTCCTTCCTTCCTTCCTTCCTTCCTTCCTTCCTTTCTTTCTTTCTTTTTCTTAGTACTGGGGATTGAAGCCAAAGGTGTTCTATCTCCAAGCTACCAGTGAACAACCAGTAGTAACTTAACCAGCCATGTGAGCACATCATCTTGTAACCAGTTCCTCCAGCTCTCAGATAAGCCATTCAAACTTACCTTGTGTGGAGCCGGGATGAGCCATTCCCTATGAGCCATGTTCAAATGACAAATTCATAGGAAAATAAATTTTCCCATATTGTTTTTTTAATTCCTTAAGTTTGGAAGTGGTTTCTTACACAGCAATTAAAAACTGTCATCTACCTCTATCTCTCATCTATTTGTCCATCTATCTACCCACCTAACACCCATCCATCCATTCATCCATCCAATCTCATAAGGTATAGTGACTAGCACCTGTATAAATGGTATTGTGCTATTGATAAAACATTTCTATAGTTTATGCTCAAATGCCTTATTACCCAGTAAAGCGAGTAGGGTGGGGAATCTTTGGGCAGCAATAGGCCCTTCCTGGAGACCCTTCCTACACAGTGTATATTGGTCACCTACAGAGATACCTGTGAATGTGACATAAAGAACATCAATAGTTTTTAAACCTACAGTAATAACATAGTAAAAATAAATTGGAATTCTATGATTGTATAGCAAGAACACAAAAGAACATAATTATTGATCCTTTCCTAACACTTCTGAAATAAATAGAAGGTTCAGATACATTCAGCAGGGTAAGGATATTATTTTTAAAGAATCAATACATATATTACACAGCTATAATGCTCTATAGGAAAAAATTTACAGTAGAAAATCGCCCCAGGGAAAATTAGTGAAAGAAATTTAGATAATGGCTTTTATTTCTATTCAGAATTTCTCTATTCCAACATTTCAAAAATTATACAAAAAAAACTTTAACCAGATATTGACATACTAAATAAAAATAATAATGACAATTGGATTTTTTTCAGAACCGAGGGTTGAACCCAGGGTGCTCTACCACTGAGCTGCATTCCCAGCCCTTTTTATGCTTTATTTTGAGACAGTGTCTCACTAAGTTTCCCAGCTGACCGAGTTTGTGATCTACCAGCCTCAGACTTTAGAGTTGCTACAATTACAGGTGTCAACCACCTTAGCAGTCTAAACACACATCTCTGAGTCCCTGTCCAGCCTGTCCACTCCATACCTTCGCCCTTCCAGACACAACGATTCCATGACTTTCTCCACTCATTACCACTCACAAACTCACAAAGCCTTTTTTTTTTTTTTTGGTGTGTGTGTGGTACTGGGGATTGAACCCTGGAGCATTCTACCTCTGAGCTGTACCCCCAGCCCTATTTTATTTTTTATTGTTTATTTGTAAATGGGGTCTTGTTAGGTTGCGGAGTCTGGCCTCAACCTGTGATCTGCCTGTCTCTGCCTCCCAAGTACTGGGATTACAGCCACCATGCCTGGCTCCCCACAAAGTGTAAACTCTGTAGTGACCTCATGTAAGACCTGTAACATAGCTTCTTGCAACCATAAGAATGTATAATTATCTTGGAGAAATCTTTCAGAAATAGTAGCACAGATTAATTTTTGAAGTGGCTTAATTGGTATGTTTATGTCTATTTATTTATTTATTTATTTATTTATTTTTGTGGTACTGGGGATTGAACCCAGGGCATTCTACCTCTGAGCTATATCTCCAACCTTATTTTATTTATTTATTTTTTTTGAAACAAGGTCTCACTAAATTGCAGAGGGCCTCACTAAGTAGCTGAGACTGGCCGCGAACCTGCGATCCTCCTGTCTCATCCTCCCAAGTACTGGGATTACAAGCGTGCGCCACCATGCCCGGCTTGTTTAAGTCATTTTAGAACAGCGCTCAGTCTGTGGTGAGGGATCAGTTTCTTTTTATTTCCAGTCTCAGCTGTGTGTGACTAGTTTGCAGGGTTTACCATGCGCCCATATGAGACTCACCATACTGAGTTCAACAACACTTGAACTTGTCTAGACTTTGGTTCAACAGACAAGTGCATTGCTTACATGCTTGAATGTCTCAGAAATATTCAGTTGTGATAAAAGTATCTAAATACTAATCTAAGCTTTGTACTTTGTGGACCAGTAATCCATAGTTCACAGACTGGCACCAGAAACAGACCACACTGAGTAGTCCTGAGCTAGAAATTCAGTTAGCCTGAATGCCTCTTGCCTGAGATTATCATTTAGCCAAAGTGATACTGGGGATTGGACTCAGGGGCATTCATTCTACCTCTGACTACATTTACAATCCTATTTTACTTTATATTTTGATACAGGATCTTGCTAAATTACCGAGGGCCTCACTAAGTTGCTGAGGCTGGACTCAAACCTGTGATTGTCCTGTCTCAGTCTCCCAAGTACTGGGATTACAGATGTGCACCATCACACCCAGCTTAGCAAAAATATTAAGCGTAGAAAATTCAGAGTCTCCTTGCTGGAACATTTTATTTGTGGACGTTTTAAATTCCACGGAGAAGCCGGGTGTGGTGGCGCACGCTTGTAATCCCAATACTTGGGAGGCGGAGACCCGAGGATCCGGGTTCACGGCCAGCCTCAGCTACTTAGTGAGGCCCCTCCACAACTTCGTGAGACCCGGTTTCAAAATAAAGGATAAAAAATAGGGCTGGGGGTATAGCTCGGAGGTAGAATGCCCCTGGGTTCAATCCCCAGTACCGCAAAATAAATAAATAAATAAATAAATAAATAAATTCCACGGAGTCAGCCAGGCCTGGTGGCACATGCTTGTAATCCCAGTATTTGGGAGGCTGAGACAGGAGAATCGCAGGTTTGCAGCCAGTCTCAGCTACTTAGTGAGGCCCTCCACAACTTAGTGAGATCCTGTTTCAAAATAAAGAATAAAAAATAGGACTGGGGGTATAGCTCCGAGGTAGAATGCCCCTGGGTTCAATCCCCAGTACTGCAAAAAAAGAAAAAAATCCAAGGAGTCATTTAAGAGTAAGCTGGGTGTGGTGGCACATGCCTTTAATTCCAGCACTTGGGAGGCTGAGACAGGAGGATTGCAGGTTCAAGACCAGCCTCAGAAACTTAGCAAGATCCTAGCAAGACCAAGCAACCTAGCAAGACCCTGTTTCAAAATAAAAAAAAGGGCCGGGCATGGTGGCGCATGCTTGTAATCCCAGTACTTTGGGAGGCGGAGATCGGAGGATCTGGGTTCACGGCCAGCCTCAGCTCGCTCTCTCTCTCTCTCTCTCTACCTAATGAGGCCCTCCGCAACTTCGTGAGACCCGGTTTCAAAATAAAGTATAAAAAAATAGGGCCGGGGGTGTAGCGCGGAGGTAGAACGCCCCTGGGTTCAATCCCCGGTACCGCAAAAATAAATAAATAAATTAATTAATTAATTAAAATAAATTAAAAAGGGCTAGGGGTGTAGCTCAGAGGTAGAATGCTTCTGGGTTCAATTCCCAGTACCACAAAAACATACAAACACACACACACACACACACACACACACACAGAGTAAAAAGAATAAGTTTGATATCAGTGCACATGGACTTTCATCCTAGCTCCGCAACTCGCTACATGCATGGCTTTGGGTAGGTTATTTAGCTTTCTGGGCTTGGTTTTCCCCATTTGGAATATTTGGAAAACATATTACAGGGATTATATGAGGTCTAGCCTAACGATGTTGTATTTAGCAGTTCCTACAAAATAGCCAAAGACAATAAATTGCCATTTCTGTTATTTTTTTCTTTTTGTTTTTTTTTTTTTTTTTTGGTGCTGGGAATTGAACCCAGGGCCTCGTGCATACTAAGTTTATGTTCAACCATTGAACTGTGCCCCTAGCTCCATCATTTTTAAATTTTCATAGCTGCCCTGCTATTAACATTGTCTTCCAATTGACAATTTCATTTTCTTCAAGTAAGATTTTCTTAAAACTGTTTTTCCTTTTTTGTTTTTCTTTTTTACGTATCTTTAAAAAAAGTCTAGCTAACGCCTTCAAACTGCAGTGAAGAACGTGGTGATCTTAATAATGACTATTAACCCAGCAACTATATACTGGAATTTCTTCCAATATTAAATGGCAAGAAAGAATCCATGAAACCCAAATACAACTGATTTAGAGAGCAAATGATCATACTGAGAACATCAGGGTTGATCTGGGTCGAATGTAGCTTAATGAACTGGCTGGGAAGCCCCCGAGGTCTCCAGTCCTCATTTTGAGCCTCTTGCAAAGACATGTACGTGGAACTGGCCTCGCTGATCAGGCACACATTTTGCTGCTAGATATCTTTCTGAACTTGTCTTTTTTTGTTTGGCTTTAAGAAATAAGACTGAGCTGGGCATGGTGGCTCACGCTTGTAATCCCAGTACTTGGGAGACTGAGACAAGAGGATCACAGGTTCAAGGCCAGCCTCAGCAATTTAGCAGGACTCTCAGCAACCTAGCAATACCCCGTTTCAAAATAAAAAGTAAAAAGGGCTGGGGGTGTAGCTCGGATGTAGAATACCCCTGAGTTAAATCCCCAGTAACCCCCCCCCCCCCCACACACACACACGTGCATGCCTGTGATCCCACAGTACTTGGGAGGCTGGGACAGACAGGAGGATCACAGGTTCCAGACCAGTGCATAGTAATTTAGCAAAATCCTGTTCCAAAACAAAAAATAAAATAGGGCTGGGGATGTAGCTCAGAGATAGAACTTCTGGGTTCAATCCCCAATACCAATAAAAAAAGAGTTAATAGAAACAAGAATTTTCAAAACAAATAAATGGGGACGATTTCCCAAATGGTAAAAACAAGAAGATAAAGAGACTATCTTATATAGAGAAAGGATTTTTAATACTTAAATGATTAACCAGAGAGCCTCTCCCTGACTGTTAGTAGTTCCAGAAAGAGGAAGCAGAAGGGGAAAAAAAAGGAAGGGAAGAAACTAGCAGAAAAAATACAATTTATCAGATATATTTTCACCAGAGAAGAGATGGTTCTGTGAAGGGTCCAGATGGTTCCATGAAGGGTCCAGAGGAGTTTCCAGTGGGGGAAAGAGGGGAGTTAAACTCAGGAGCGGTGGTTTCCTGGGCTTAAGTGGTGAAAAAGAACTTCAGCACTCGCCAGTCAGAGGCACAGACAGGGATTTTATTTGGGGAAGTAAGAAATACACATTGACTGTGGTGCAGGCCTGTGATCTTGTCAGGGGGTAATGGGTTGACTCCTCACCTCAGGAACTCAGGATCAGCGGGGTCTTTGGCTTTCGTGGCAGAAAATAATTTCAGCACATGCCAGTCAGAGGCAAAGACAGATTTATTTAGGAAAGTGGGAGACACCTGTTCAAGGGAGAACGCGGGCTATCTCATTTGGGGTCTTGCAGTTCTTATTTTATAGGAGACTCCTGTGAGGGGGTGGGTAGGGGTGCACAGCAGGGGTAGAGGTCTGGACTTCCTCAGAATCTTCAAGTTCCCAACATCAATGGGGGTGGTGGGTGACACCTGAGCTTGACCTTCCTTATGGATCCTGTGTTTACTATACATCTCAGGGGTCTCAGGTGGGGAGAGGGGCCATTATGTTTAAAGGTGTGGGCCTACTGAGGATTTTTGCCTAAGAAAGAAGCAGGCCCTGTAGGGAGAAGATAAGGATTATGAAGTTTCTAGATTTTAAAACTATAATTCCTCCTTCCTATCCAGTTTGTCTCCTTTTTTAACCTATTGTTGTTGTTGTTGGTTTTTTTTTCCTATCCTACCTCAACCCCAGTACTTGGGAGGCTGAGACAGAAGGATCACAAGTTTGAGGCCAGCCTCAGCAACTTAGTGAGACCCTGTTTCAAAAAAATAAGGCTGGGCATGGTGGCGCACACTTGTAACCCCTGTACTTGGGAGGCTGAGACAGGAAGATCACAGGTTCAAAGTCAGCCTTGGCAACTTAGTGAGGCTCTCAGAAACCCAGTGAGACCTTATTTCCAAATAAGAAATAAAACCAGGCTGGGGGTATAGCTTGGAGGTAGAATACCTCTGGGTTCAATCCCCAGTATAAAAAAAAAAAATAGGGCTGGGAGGGTATAGCTCAGAGGTAGAATGCCCCTGGGTTCAATCCCCAGTACCACAAAAAGAAGAAGAAAAAGAAAAAAGAAAAGAAAGAAAGAAATACACGTTCAAGGGAGAATGCAGACCACCTCAAAAGTGAGAGCGGCATTTGGGGGTCCATGGCTCTTCTTTTACAGGAGACTTTTGTGAGAGGTGGGTAGGGGGAGGTATGTGAAGATGACGTCAGCCCAGTATCACAAGCCGATGTAGGATGTTTGGGTCATCTTCCGGTGCTGATGGGGCCCTTATGTCTAGTCAGTAGGTATTTCTTTCTTTCTTTCTTTTTTTTTTTTTTTTTTGTTGTACTGGAGATTGAGCCCAGAGGCATTCTACCTCTGCGATCCTCCTGTCTTAGCCTCTCAAGTACTGGGATTACAGGTGTGTGCCACCGCGCCTGGCTTTAGGTATTTCTTTTGCTTAAACTATTCACAAGTGGGATGGTTAACAGTGACCAAGGAAATTATTGTAAGTGGATGGATTTTCTGTTTTGATGGTCCTATCATCTTTCCTAAACTTTTCCTGATCCAAGAAATTGGATTATAGCTGTGAGCCACCATGCCCAACTTTTGTTTTTTATTTTGAAACAGGGTCTCACTAAGTTACTGAGAGCCTGGCTAAGTTGCTGAGGCTGTCCTCCAACCTGCAATCCTCCTGTCTCAGCTTCCCAAGTACGGGGATTACAGATGTGTGCTACCATGCCCGGCTGTGAAGTAGTTTTTAAGACAACTTCTGGGATCTCTGACCCCAACCCCACCTTGTGTTTAACTTGATTACATATTGAGCTTATAAATGAGCTTGCAAGAAAGAATTTCACAGGTTGAAGAAAAAAATGGAAAAGTCTTTGCATAAGGAGAATTATATCATGTAGTCTGTTGTTTAACCAAATATTTCATTGCATGGTGACCTCTACTGGCCAAATAAATGTACCACCAGGGCTGACAAAATAAGCTGATTTAGTCTGATTTGTCAAAGTTTTGATTAACATAGAAAGACAATGCTAGCTAAATATGTTATTTGCATGATTGTCCAATTATACTCTGAATATTTTTAAATATTTTGTAAAATATTTCAAATTTAGCTGAATTACCCAATTTCAAATCGGGCATGGTGGCACACACCTGTAATCCCAGTACTTGGAAGGCTGAGACAGGAAGATCACAGGTTCGAGGCCAGCCTCAGCAATTTAGTGAGATCCTGTTTCAAAATAAAACATAACATAGGGCTGGGGGGATAGCTCAGAGGTAGAACACTCCTGGGTTCAATCCCTGGTACCACACACACACACACAAATTCAAATCTATTAAGTGTAGAGAATAATATAATAAACACACATCTGCCATCTAACCTTATCACATCTTAACATTCTTAACATTTTGCCATATTTGACTCAGATTTCATTTTTGTTGGGGGAGTGTTAGAAACAGATTTTAAGGAAGAAAAAACTCATGAAACCAAATGTAACTCATCAAGGAAATGTACTTCTGCAGAAGGGTGCAAGCACACTGGGCAGGCAGTGCACACAGTCTTTATCCCCCACCGCATAGCTCACTGTGTTGTCCCCCATTGGCTGGGGTGAGACCTCACAATCTAATCTGGTTGGCTAGTTTCCCAACTGGGCAAGTTTTTTCTTTAGAACAAAGGAGAAATAGGAAACCTATACCTCTGAGAGCAAAGCATATAGACACGTGTACCCAAAAGTTACAAAAGCTACTGTTACAAAATGGATACTGGCCAGTTTTTATATGACCTTATAACTTCAATAGAAAAGATTGTTTTTCTTTCTAACAGGAGGCACTAAGAATTCAACCCAGGGCCTCACACATGCTAGGCAAGTGCTCTAAGCTGCATCCCCAGCCCTTTTTATTTTTTATTTATTTACTTTTTAAATTTTTTTGATAGTACTAGGAATTGAACCCCAGGACACTCTACCACTGAGCTACATTCCCAGCCCTTTTTATTTTTTATTTTGGGGCAGGGTCTCACTAAATTGCCCAGGCTTGCCTTGAACTTGTGCTCCTCCTGCCTCAGCCTCCTGAGTGCCTGGGATTATAGGTGTGTGCCTCCACGCCTGGCTTTTAGTTCTTTCTCTTTTTTTAAAGTAACACAGTTATATACATGAAAAGCCCCTATGTCCTCTTCCTGAAAATAGCCCCCTCTCAAGAGGACTCTGATGCTATTTTTCCCGTGAATGTTTTCATACATCTATTTCATATGTGTGCATTCACATAGATGACACATGTGTTGTAGGCTTTAAATTGGTACTTTTCTCCTGGTCAACTTGGCCTACTATTGAAATAATGTTCCCCCTCCCCTGAGGAAAAAAAGCAAAAACTTTTGAGATCCTGAGATTTACTTTTGTTTCTTTCTTTCTTTCTTTTTTTTTTTTTTTTTTTTGCAGTACTAGAGATTCAACCTGGGACCTTGAACATGCTAAGCATGTGTTCTACCACTAAGTTTCCAGAAATATCCTGGGACTTAAACTGCTGAGAGAAACATGATCCTTCATAAGAAAGGTAAGTAAGACAAAGTTACCAAAGAGATTCTGTACAAAATGTTTGAAAACCAGAATTTAAGGTGAAATCAGTTGTAGCTGATATTATTTGAGCACTTACAATATACAAGATACTACTTTCTTTAAGTCACTTAATCCTTGCAGTAACCCCATAACTTCTATTTTTTATTTTATTTATTTGATTCTGGGGACTGAACCGAAGGGCATTCTACCTCCAGGTTATGTCCCCAACTCTTTTTATTTTTATTTTTTATTTTGAAACAGGGTCTCACTAAATTGCTGAGACTGGAGCCGGGTGTGGTTGGCACATGTTTGTAATCCCAGTACTTGGGGGAGGCTGAGACAGGAGGATTGCAGGTTCAAAGACAGCCTTGGCAACTTAGAGAGAGGCTCTCAGCAACCTAGTGAGACCCTGTTTCCAAATAAGAAATAAAATCGGGCTGGGGGTGTAGCTTGGAAGTAGAATGTCTCTGGGTTCAATCCCCAGCACTAAATAAATAAATACATAAATTGCTGAGGCTGGTCTCCTGTCTCAGCCTCCCAAGTACTGGGATTATGGGTGTGTGCCACCATGCCCAGCTAACCCTATAACTTCTACGGTGACCTCCAGTTTACAAAGAAGGAAACCAGGGCACAAAGTAGCTATGTAGTTTGCCTTAGGTCGGACAGCTAATGAATGACAGAACAGTTAGACTTTCTTGTTCTAATCTGCAACATGCAGGTGTAGCCCGGTTAAGAGTTCCAAGCAACGGGGCATGGTGGCACACACCTGTAATCTCAGCTACTCCAGAGACTGAAAAAGAAGAGCACAAATTCAAGGCCAGCCTGGGCAACTTCACAAGACCCTGTCTTGAAGTAAAATAAAAAAGGCTGGGGATGGAGCTCAGTGGTGAAGCACCTGTGGAGTTAATTCCCAGAACAAAAAGAAGAAGAAAGAAGGTAGAAGAAAAAGGTGGAGGAGGAGGAGACCAGAATGGCTATACATATAGTAGAATGAGCATTTGGCAGAATTGTTAGGAGATATGGTTACAAACTAAGCTGGGACAAGATCATATAAGAGCTTAAGGAGTTTGGTTTTTATTCTAAGAATGATCACAAATTATTGTAGGTTTTGAGGAGGTAAATGACAAGTTACTTTTTTTTCTCCTATGCTGGGGATTGAACCCAGAGACACTCTACTTCCTAGGTACTCTATACTCTACTTCCTACACTCTACTTCCTAGGTATTCTACTTCCTATACTCTACTTCCTTCCATTCTGCATGCTCGGCTCTTTTGCTGAGCAGCATCCCCAGTCCTTTTTATTTTTTAGTACTGGGGATTGAACTCAGGAGCATTAAACCTCTGAGCTACATTCCCAGCCCTTTTTTATTTTTTTAATTTTTATTTTTAAACAGGGTCTCACTAAATTGCTGAGTCTGGTTAGAAACAAATTTCTATGGCGTCATAAGAAAAGACACATATTTGAAAGCAGCTTGGCAAGGTGAATTTTACTTTTTGCAAAAAGAGATCCTGCCACCAGTAAGTCAGGTGTGCAGGAACAGCATGGTGGAAAACTGCTGTGTAATTTATTTTCAGTGGGGACTTCTGTGCTGTGCTCCTATTGGTGGGAACATAGCCTCACAATCTTTACATCATTGACTGAAGGGGATGCCAGGTGAGGGGTTAGCACTCACAATTTCCAGGAAATGCCATCTTTACAAAAATTCAAGCATACATAAGATTACACAATGGCAGTTTTACAAAGTGGAGCCTAAGTCAAGCTATTCCTTTGATAGAAAAGATCTAATTATATTCTCACAGCCTCCAAAGTACTGGGATTATAGGGGTGTGCCACCACACCTGGCCATGGTTTTATTTCTTTAGTGCTGTCATGGTCAGTACAGTCCCCTTTATTTTTCTGTCCAAGGGTAAAAAAACAAAAATCACTAGGTGCTGGATGCAGTGGCGCACACCTGTAATCCCATTACTTGGGAGGCTGAGACAGGAAGAACACAGGTTTAAAGCTAGACTCAGCAACTTAGTGACATCCTCAGCAACTGAGCAAGACCCTGTTTCAAAATAAAAAATAAAACAAGGCTGGAGGTGTAGTTCAGAGGTAGAATGCCCTGGGTTCAGTCCCCAGTACCACAGAAAGAAAGAAAGAAAGAAAGAAAGAAAGAAAGAAAGAAAGAAAGAGAGGAAGAAAGAAGAAAGAAAGAAAGAAAGAAAGAAAGAAAGAAAGAAAGAAAGAAAGAAAGAAAAGAAAAATAATCACCAGGAGGCAAGGAGGCATTGTTTTTATTCAGTGTTGGCTTATTTTCAGGGAGAAAAAGGTAGAAACAGGATTCTTCCCCCTAGGTCCCAGCTGTTTGCAATCATATTTTTTACTCCCACACAATGTTATCGCTTTTACTTTTGGCAGATGCATTTTATTAAAAATATTGGCTAATCAGTGACTTGTTAAAAGCATACACCAGAAGGTATTTTTTCTTAAATAAAGCAATAAAATAAAATGGTCATGGAGAGCAAGTGCTGGATTCTGACTCTCCATTACAGTTATGTGCCACCTAACAATGGTTCAGTCACAGATGGTCACATACAGGTAGGTATTCCAGTTACAATTATAAGAGAGCTAAACAATTCCTAAGGCCTACTGCCAGCATAGCCATGGTAATGTCATAGAGTAAGGCACTACTCATGGGTTTGTGAGTAGACAAACCTCCTGCCAGTCATATAAGAGTACAGACATATAATTATGTATAATACATAATACATGATGGTAATAAATGACTTTGTTACTAGTTTATGTATTTACTATGCTATACTTTTTATCATTACTTTAAAGTGTACTCCCTGTACGTAGAAAAGAATTTACTGTAAAACAGTATGCTCTGGGTGTGGTGGCACACACCTGTAATCCCAGTACTCGGGAGGCTGAGACAGGAGGATTGCAGGTTTGAGGCCAGCCTTAGCAACTTAGCGTAGCTCTTCAGCAAATTAGCAAAACTACTTCAGTGTGTGTGTGTGTGTGTGTGTGTGTGTGTGTGTGTTAGTTACTGGGGATTGAACCAAGGGGTGTTCTTCTGAGGAGGTAGAAAGGAATAGGCAGATAGGGCCAGAGGGCCACAGTGGAAAAACTTCATTTCCTGAGAGGCAACAAATGCTTAACTAACTCCCAAAACTCCTAAAAAGACCAGACCTCCTAAATGTCAAGTGATGATGAGATCAAACGCCTCCTGAGAGTGACCAGAGCTTCACAAAACTCCAGTTGTTTCCTGTTGATAAGCGAGTCCAGGAAACAGCATCTGGGATTCCAACCAAGAAAAAGATTTAGCAGGGAGTGATGGTGCGCGCTTGTAATCCCAGTACTTGGGAGGCTGAGACCGGAGGATCCGAGTTTGCCGCCTGCCTCTGCTACTTAGTGAGGCCCTCCACAACTTAGCGAGACCCTGTTTCAAAGTGAAGAATAAAAAATAGGGCTGGAGGTGTAGCTTGGAGGTAGAATGCCCCTGGGTTCAATCCCCAGTACCACAAAAAAAAAAGAAAAAGAGACTCAAAGAAGGACACTATGTAAATCCCAGGAAACTGCTTTGAGACCCCAACTGGAAAAGGAGACTCAAAGAAGTATATAAACCCCTAGACCAGCCACTCTAAATGGCTACCCATTCTGGGGACCCTCCCTTTTGGGAGCTTTCCTCTCTCTCGCAGGTCATGTTGGCTTTGAGAGAAAGCAGTGTGTAATTGATTGCACTTGGCCCAGGCAACTCCCAGGTAGTGACCAGAGGGCACCCGCTGGACATCGAGGCCGACCGAGGCCCCTATGGGTGGCCTGCACCTCTCTTCAGTAGATCGCATGGACTTTGGGAGAAAGCAGTTTGCAATTGATGGTGCGTGGCTTGGGCTACTCCCAAGTAGTGTCCAGAAGGCAGCTGCCGGACACCAGGGTCCCCATTGCCCGCAAGAGCGATCTGCCTCTTTTTCCCTTCCCCGTTCTCTTCACAATAAACTCCCTGCTCGCCTTTCTATTGTCATTCTTTGCACTTCATAGACAAGAACCCGGTAAGGAAAACATCCATTTCACTTCCTCCAACCTATACCCCCAGCCCTTTTTATTTTGTTTTGAAACAGAGTCTCACTATGTACACAGTCCTTTTGAGTTTTAAGGAAGGCTTCCTTATATAGGCATGATTGGTTAACTCCTGGGCCACTGGTGAGCAACTCAACCTTCAGTTCCCCTTTCCTTCCCTGGACCTGCTGAGCGGGGCTCTAAGTTCCAACCCTCTGAGCACAGGGTTGGTTCCCCTGGCAACCAGCCCCCAAGAAATAGTTATCTATAGACTTTCCAAAAATCATCTCATT
>PVJS01034591.1:0-21482 GCA_004027185.1 Glis glis
CAGGCATGGTGGTGCATGCTTGTAATCCCAGTACTTGAGAGGCTGAGACAGGAGGATCTCAGGTTGGCAGCCAGCCTCAGCTATTTAGCGAGGCTCTCTCAACTTAGTGAGACTCTGTTTCAAAGTAAAAGAATAGCCGGGCGTGGTGGCGCACGCTTGTAATCCCAGTACTTTGGGAAGCAGAGACCAGAGGATCTGGGTTCACACCAGCCTCAGCTCGCTCGCTCGTTCTCTCGCACTCTCTCTCTCTCTACCTAGTGAGGCCCTCCGTAACTTCGTGAGACCCGGTTTCAAAATAAAGTATAAAAAAATAGGGCCGGGGAGGTAGAACGCCCCTGGGTTCAATCCCCGGTACCGCAAAAAAAAAATAGGGCCGGGGGTACAGCTCAGAGGTAGAAAGCCCTGGGTTCCATCCCTGGTACCGCAAAAATAAATAAATAAATAAATAAAATTAAAATAAAATAGGGCTGGGAGCGTAATTCAGAGGTAGAATGCCCCTGAGTTCAATCCACAGTAACACACACACACACACACACACACACACAAAGGTACATATATACTTAAGTGTCAGTTTAAATTTAAACTGAGAAAGGTTTAAGACAGCTGAGGTGAATCCTCAAAGGCTCACAGATGGGAATTCGACTGACCAATTGGTGGGGACAGGGCGGGCCCACCTACCCACAGAACACTCCAGGAGGCACCCTGACCCCAGCCAGGACCAGGGAGGCCGGCACCAGCTCCACCTCTCAGTTGGGAGACGTCAGCCCGGTGACTTCACCGACCGAAATACGGTTTCCTCATCTGTGAATGTAGACTGCTCTGGAGGCACCGACTGGCACCACCGCTATCCAGGACCCAGCCTGCTCCACCCCTCCCACACGCCACACTCCCAGCCTGTCCCTGAGAAACAGAGTCAGGAACAACACGGCACTGCAGGTCCCTGTGCTGCTGCTTCTGCAAGAGAAAGGAGTGCGGCTGTCCCACCGCCCTGCTGTGGAGGACATCCGGGGCTCGGAGCCAGGCGGAGATAGGTTGGGAGGCGGGATGGGGCCACCCTGGTGGTCACTAGAGTGGAGCAACACACACCGTTTCAAGCTGATATCATGGATGGGGACACGCCCAGCGCAGGGACACCATCGTGGGACCCGACCTGCTGAGGCGAGAAGGCCTGGCATCTGCCAGACTATAGGCCAGGGCTGGGCTCAGCTGGGTGGGACCGCTCTCCACAAGAGGGTCATGCACACGAGGAGTTGGGGAACAGGTTTTCCTTCCCGGGAGAAGGAAAAGGGTGAACCTCTCTCCCTGATGGTGGCTGTGTGCTCCAGCTCGGTGGAGACCTGGCTCCAAAGCAGCAGGGGTGGGGGCTGGGGGCTGGGACTTGCTTGCTCAGGCAGTTAACAAGGCCCACTTCCCTTCCTCCCACCCACCAGCCGCAACCCCACAGGCTGTCCACAATGCGGGGCCTCCAGGCACCTACCAGCCACCACCACCAGGAAGTGACTGAGGGCTCAGAAGCAAAGGCAGGTGACCAGCCGGCCAGCTTTCCAGGGGCGCACGAGCTGCCTCAGGGATGAGTCATCCGATCCCAGCCTGGCCAGAGGCAGCCACAGGAGGGTTGGCTGGGGCAGGGATCCAGCCCAGAGAAGGGGTGGGGCATATCCTTCCCTCCCACAGAGCTTGTCCTGGGCTGCTCACCTCCTGGGGCCCACTCCCACCTCATGGGGGTTTGGTTGTATGGGGATGGAACAGGATTTATCCTTGGAGAGAAATAAAAATTATAAAAAGCAATTTGGGCATTCTACCTCCACGCCACACCCCCAGCCCTATTTTTTATACTTTATTTTGAAACCGGGTCTCACGAAGTTGCGGAGGGCCTCGCTAAGTAGAGAGAGAGAGAAACAGGAAGAGAGAGAGAGAGAGAGAGAGAGAGAGAGAGAGAGAGTGTTCTGAGGCTGGCCGCGAACCCGGATCCTCCGATCTCTGCCTCCCAAAGTACTGGGATTACAAGCGTGTGCCACCACACCCGGCATAAAAAGCAATTTGAAGGCGTGGTGGTGCACACCTGTAATCCTAGTACTTGGGATGCTGAGACAGGAGGATCACAGATTCAAGACCAGTCTTGGCAACTTAGTGAGACCCTATTTCAGTATAAAAATTAGAAAGGGCTGGGGGTATAGCCTGGAGGTAGAACACTCCTGGGTTCAATCCCCAGTACCCCCCCAATAAAGAAAGCAATTTGATCTATAGATTCAATGCAATTCTAATAAAAACCCCAGTAAGACTTTTTGGGCAGTGGGGCAGGAGCAGGGCTGGGAGGAAGGTGGGGACCTCGGTATGGCCACCTCCAACCCTGCTGGGGGCTCCCACTCCCTCAGCACACGTACTGGCCCTGCAGTGATTCTGGTTAGACAACTGAGTCTGCGACAGGGGGCAGGGACCATCACCTCCTTCCCCCCAGGGACTATCCACTGAACTGAGTGAGTGTGCCCATGAGTTCCAACCCCCCAGTTCCCCACTTTCTCCTATTCCGACCCCTCCACTGTGCTGTGTCCCTGACTACTGCCCTGTACCCAAAGTGAGACATGCTTTCTGTAGAAGTTTGTCTTCTGCCCAGAGCTCCACACTGGTGGGGAGAGCGGGCACAGCGCCTGCGCCTCCCTCACTCCCAGCCTCTCTCCCGTTTCTAGTGCTGACTGTACGGTCCTGTCCTCCCACCACGGTCTTCACTTGGGCCCTCTCATCAGTGTCCCAGTGTAAACAGTCTGTCCCTTAGAGTGCCAGCTCCCTGAGGGCAGGGACCAGCAAGGCGGGTAATGCACACAGCACTGTTCTATGGCCCTAAATGTGGTGAAGATGAGTGTCTCGATTCTGAAACCTGGTTTTCCCTTCACACCATGTTTGAGATTCAGTCTCCCACTGTCCGCCCACTGCTAACCATGGACTTCTTTCTCAGTAAGGAGGAGGATCAGCAAACCAAAATGGCCCAGAAGTGGGAACCTGGAGCTCATGTCAGCAACTGAGAACCTGAGAGCCAGCCAGAAGGAACCCAGCCTCAGGACCGGGGACCTCGCGCCTGCCACACAGGGAGGAATGGCCAAGCCCCTCACGTCCGCAGGCTAAGGCAACCTGAGGAGAAGCAACCCGGTGGCGGCATTTGGGAGAACTGCTGAGGAGCGGAGCCAGAGAGAAGCTAGGAGGTGGCATTTGAGCTGTGCTCCAACAGGAAGGCCAAGCTGTCAGAGGTGGAAGAGAAGACAAGGAAGGAATTCCAGGCCCAGAGGCAGCAGACGAATGGACACCTGGACACCGTGCTGGTCAGAGAGCGTCAGGCGGCCAGAGGTGGTTGGGCGAGGCCACATGGCCCAGGCGGAGCTTGCCACACAGGTGGAGAAGTGCACCCAACCCTAGTGCTGCAGAACACGCGAGAGATGTGACAGAGCGCAGACACGGGGCACGTCAGAAAGGAGACGCTGCGGCCACGAGCGGCAGGTGGGGCGAGGAGGGAGGGCAGGCCCCGCCAGTGAGAGGCCGAGGTCTTCAGGTCTGAACACGGCAGCCATCAGTGGAAGGGGACACAGGGCTCTGGGCGCAGGGCTGGGAGGACCCAGAGACCGACGGTGTTGGAGGAGAGCCACACAGCACCCACCTGTGCTTCTGGCCTTCCTCCTCCTCTTCTCGGAGCTGCTTGGTCTTTGGCTCCCCATCTTCCTTGTCCTGCAAAGAAAGGGAGGAAGCCACCTGCTCAGGTGAAGGCTCCTACTTCCAGTCCATACTGCCTAGGAGCTAATGCAGAACAGGACGGCTCAGGAGACAGACGCCCTGGCCAGTCCTGCTTGGTCCTCTGGCATCTGGCAGATGCAATGCTGGAGCCTGCCTCCCTCCCTCCCTCCCTTCACTGCCCGGGCAGAATTTAAAATCCATGACCCGGGCCTGGCCCAGTGCAGCCTCACAGTCGAAGAGGAAGACTGGGAGGTTTCAGGTGGTGAGAAACGGAGCTGGTGGGGCCACTGGCCACCTTCACAGGATGAAGCCACCTGCTGGGCTGAGGGTGGAAGGGCAGAGAGAGCTGAGCTCCACAGCAAGGGAGGGGGCAGGGCTAGGCCCCCGACCCATAGGAAGGGGCTGCAGGGAGGGCAGCCTCTGGGAGGAGTGCTTGGCCAGCAAAGCCAGCAGGGTGAGGCCGACTCAGTCAGGATGCTGCCACCCCTCCCAGAGGCCCAGGGACACTCCAGCCTTGGCAAAGGGCAACTTATTCACCAATAAATGAGAGAACACCCAAGTAGCCAAATGACATTTTTTTTTCCTGTACCGGGGATTGAACCCAGGGGCATTCTACCTCCGAGCTACACCCCCAGCCCTATTTTTTATACTTATTTTGAAACCGGGTCTCGTGAAGTTACGGAGGGCCACACTAAGTAGCTGAGGCTGGCTGCGAACCTGGATCCTCCGGTCTCCGCCTCCCAAGTACTGGGATTAAAAGCGTGTGCCGCCACGCCCGGCCGCCAAATGACATTTTTAAAAGTGCCCAGCTGGTGGCGGGGGCATGCAGCACTGCTTTGTGGTTAGGGCCTCCCTGGGGTTAAGGCAGAGGACGCTGGGGATGCTGAGCAGAGTGGGGGCTCAGGCGGAGAAAGAGGCACTCACGGGGCAGGTGAACAAACAGCTGGCAGCCCAGGAGGGCGAGGGGCGCTCAGCCTCCCTGGTAAACATTCAGAAGAAGGGCAGGCATTCAAGTTGACCCTGATGTAGGCCACCAGGCCCGACCCCCATGCCCACCTGGGAGGAGGGGCACACCGGCCTCTGACACTCAAGAGCTCAGCGGTTCAGGGAACTCAGGAGATGGCTGTCAGCAAAGGAAAGAGGACCCACTGGCCCAAGGCCACAGAACCTGCCTGTGGGGGCCGCCGGTCCTGGCCTGTGTACTTGCCTACCCAGCGTGGCCACGGGGTTTCTAAAAACAGCTCTGACCTCAGCCGCCTTTCCCGTTCTCCCCACGCAGCTCAGATCCGGCCAGAGCGCACTCCCAGCCCAGGCCCAGGTCCAGGCCTCGTGGACACAGTGGAAGACCAGGCAGGCCCAGGCCCACCCTGGGGCCCTTACATTAGAGTCGGTACCCACCCACCTTCCCGACTCCCTCCAGGTCCCTCCCAGGAGTCTCCACTCCTGGCCCTCTGTGCCCCGGCCACTGTCCTCTGCCCTACAGAATGCCTCCTGCACTTCCCCCTCTACCCTGAGTCTCCTCTTTGAAGACACCAGTCAGGTGGCACTGCCCTCTGTCCGAAGTTCTCACTGGCTCCCCTGCTCCAGGACAATAGCCTTCCTCCATGCCCCATCACCACCCTGTGCCCCACCAGGAACACCCTGGCGCCCAGGTGACCCAGGCTTTTGTCTCAAAGCTAACGTGCCCGCTCTGGCAACCCCAAGCTAGCCCACTGTTTGGCCAGCTCGAAGGCCGCCTCCTGGAGGAGCCCTCAGATTCCCAAGCCAAGCCTCCCCACCTGCCCCTTCCCTGAGCATAGGCGCAGGACGCAGGTCAGCCATTCCTATTCACAGCCAGGCCTAGTGCCCCCTCCCCAGGCCCGTTGCAGTGCAGGTACCTCCTGGAGCCCCCGAGGCCCAGTGCAGAGCCTGGACTCAACCTTGCTGGCTACGCCAATTTAACCATGATCTCAGGAACACTGGCGGCGGGCACCTACACAGGCCCTCCCACGGCCCGCTTATCGGCCTCTGCAGGTGCTCTATGCCTGGCCCAAGCCGGGTCCTCGGCCCTGCCCTCCCCATGGCCTGCAGGAAGAAAGAGCCCGCACAGGACTTCAGGGGCCTTGCAAACAGCCCTCCCCAATCAGAGCCTGACTGTTTCCTGACGCCTAAAATCCTTTTTCCAGGGACAAAACTTTTTTTTTTTTTTGCAGTACTGGGGATTGAGCCCAGGGGCATTCTACCTCTAAGCTACACCCCCAGCCCTATTTTTTATTCTTTATTTTGAAACAGGGTCTCACTAAGTTGCGGAGGGTCTCACTAAGTAGCTGAGGCTGGCCGCGAACCCAAATCCTCTGGTCTCAGCCTCCCAAGGACTGGGATTACAAGCGTACACCACCACGCCCAGCAGGGACAAAACTTTTGCAATAACATTAGAGCTGTCGAGCTAGTGAAGGCGGTACGCACCATAGTCCCAGCACCCAGGAGGCCGAGGCAGGACAGCTGGGCCTAGGAGTCCAGGCCAACCTGGGCAGCGCAGGGAGAGCCCATCTCTAAACAAACAAGCGAACAAATAAAATAATGGCGTTGCTGAGCTGGGGGTGTGGCTCAGTGGTGCAGCCTATGCTCAGCACACGCAAGGCCCTGGGTTTGATCCCTGGCACCAAAATAAACAAACAGAATTAAAGTGGCCAAGAACCAGTAGTAAGCCCTCCTTAAACCTCAGTGAGGCTTCAGTGGAGCCACCTCAGCCTGCGGGCTCTTTGTGATAAGATTTAGGTCCAGGACTCCGTAGATTTTGTTTCTTCTGAAGTCACTATGTGACCCACTTTGCCTAAGTCACCGAGATTACTGGCATAGAGTGGCTCATACCCTTCGCGTGTTGTCCTTCTAATGTCTGAATCTGTGGGGACGCCCCATGCTGATAAGTTGTGTCTTGGTCAGACAGCTGGAGTTTTAGCAATCTCAGGACACCGGTCTCCGCAGCCCTGGTGTTTTCAGCTAGATATTTCCACCTCCTCTTTCTGGAGGGAGTCCTCACCAGCTGGACACTTCTGCCCCTGGATGGCACAGAAGTGCAGAGCAGCCTACGTCCACACTGCCGCCTGACCCCTGAGCACTGACCACGGGGAAGGAGCTACAAACAACACAGTCACGCAGGGGAGGGGGAGGGAGAGGGAGGCCACCGCTTCTCCTGATAAGACCAGGGCCCTCTTCCCTTGCCCTCCCCAGCCTCCCTGGCCCAGGCACAGAGGAAGCAAGAGCCCTGCCCTCAGGGACAGCCTGAGAGCTCTGGGGAGTGCTCTGTGTACCTGGGGACCAGCAAGGAGCAGGCCCTGGCAAGGAGGAAGGTAATCCTTAGACTCGATTCTAGACGTCGGGTGCAGGGTTCCAGGTAGCTAAAGAAGGCCTTTCCCAGGAGTGGTAACCGCCTGGCAAAGACCTGCAAGCAGGGAAGACCCTGTGTCTGGCCAAGCCAGGACTGACCAGAGCAGGAGAGCCCCAGGAGGGCGACACTCCGAAAGAGCACTTTCTGGGAGAAGAGAGGAGGCTGGGGTCAGACTTGGCCTGCCTGTCCCATCTGTGGGCTGTGTGCTCAGCGGCCTGGCTGAAGATGGAGCGGAGGGCTTGGATCAGGTCCCTCCCTCATCCCAGGACTCCCATCGGCTCAGCTCTTAGCAGCTGTTGCCTGGGCGCTCCTTCCCATAGAGAGGCAGGAGGGAGCTGCTCTGGTGTCCTCTCACACAGAGACCAGCAGGACTCACAGGGCAGAGCCCTTCCCAAGGCCCAGATGGACAAGCCTCGCTGCCTCCCAGCAGGCCTGCTGTACAACCAAGAGGAAGCAAGGCCTCTCGGCCTCGTCCTAAGAAGAGGTGAAGCTTGGTGCTTTCCAGTTCTGCCTTGGGCCCAGGGCGAGGAGACATCAGAGACGGGGTCATAGTGCTGAGTTGGGGCAGAAAGGGACAGGCAGGCTGGGCAGAGCTGGTAGGCTCCAATGGTCACCATGCTGCCCCTGCCAGGGCGGAGGGACTTCCTGTCGGGTGCGGCAGCAGTGGCAGTGGTGGTGATGGGAGCACTGGGGGGGGGCAGGGCAGCCAGGAGTCTGACTCACCCTCAAGATAGAATGATAAGCCCTGGCCTGAGCCACCAGCCGGGGACCAGAAACGGCAAGCTCCTCACTAGTGGCCAGCCACCGGGAGGGGGAGGCTGGTTCTCCTGGGCAGGCTGTGGTCCCACTGGGTGCAGGGTTTACCTGCACCCACAGCCTCCAGATGACAACGGCTAGCCCTCGCTCATCTCCCCCTGGCTGGGCTATTAGACAGGAGAGAGCCTGCAGCTTGGGTGGACAGGCAGCTGTCCGAGGGGCAGAAGCAAAGGTTTCAGCAGCCAGGGCAGAGGGTTAGAGGAGGTGGGAGGCTGGGGCCGGCAGGGAGCTACCACCGCCACCCTCAGCAGGGCACCATCCCCCAGAGGCCTGTCACAGATAAGAACAAAGGGCCCGAGCTGGCTGGTGTGGGGGAGCAGTGAGGAAGCTGGAGATAAGGACTGGAGATAAGAGCAGAACCAGGCCAGGCAGGGGAGCGGCAGACAGGGAGGGTCAGCTCAGCACAGAGGATCAGCTGGTGACTCACTGGGAGAATGAAGGCGCCCAGGACAAGAGACCTGGTAGCCTGGGGGACAAAAGAAAGGGTGTGGACCTGCAGCACACCAGGGCTGAGACCCCATGTCTGCAGTCTGGGAAGGCCAGTGCCCGCCAAGGCCCGAGAGGGGCCGGGGCGCCCTCCCAGGGGAGAAGCGGTCCAGCGTGAGTGCCAGCACAGAAACTCCCCCAGCAGACCGTCCATCAGTCCACTATTAGTCGAGCAGACAAGAACAAGGAGGCATTCTCAGAGCAGGGTGGGCTCCAGGGTCCCCGGCCAGTCGCACACTGAGAAGGTGCAGCTTTCTGGACAAGAATCCAGAGCTCGAGGGGGTGGCCCAGAGGGGAAAGGGCCATCAACAGCACCTGGGAAGGGTCTGCAAGAACTGGTCTGACGTGTAAAGGAGGGATGGGAGAGGGGACCGGTGGGGGAGGAAGGGCAGCACAGGGAACACCTCGCAGGCTGGAGAACCGAGGCTCCTCCCCACAACCCCAACAGGAAATAACCCCTGGGAAGGTTACACAGAGGGCAGAGCAAAGCCCAGTCTCCCTCCCTTCCTCCACAGCAGCTAGCCTAGACCAGTTCCTCAGTGTAGCCAGGTGCTCCAAACTCCAGCTGACTCTCCCAGCAGAAGGGAAAGGCTCCATGTGTGGGGAAGCCCAGGCAGGAGGCCCGGAGCGGCAGAGGGAGTGGGCCAGCTGCAGGGCCCCTGAGGCTCTGGCGCCCTGGAGGATTACTGAGGTGGCCTGGTCGGCTGTCTGGTGCAACACCTGACCTGAGGCCCACGGTGGGAAGCAAAGCCGGCTAGCCTCCTGGGTGTTCCAACAGAAGGGCCAGGCTCCAACCCCGGCTTAGGCTGCCTCCCTATGGCAGGGACACCAGGCCTTCCCTCTGCTCTCACACGCCCCTGGCCCTGACTGGAGAAAACTCAAGACAGCAAACAACCAGCTGAGTTCCAGCAGCCACAACAGACCTGCCGAGTGCTCGGGACCTGGATCCTGATCTGTGCGGACACAGGGAGGCCCGTTACCTCTGGCCCAGACAGCAGACAAAATGAGCCACACCTGCCATTGCTTAATGTGGGGACATTCACGTGCGCAGAACATATTATCCTTTTCTTTTGTGTGTGTGTGTGTGTGTGTGTGTGTGTGGTACTGGAGATTGAATCTGGGGGCCTTCTACCTCTGAGCTACAACCCCATCCCTTTTTATATTTTATTTTGAAACAGTTTGAAATATTGTTTTATTTTAAAACAATATTTTATTTCGCTAAATTGTCCTCTTGTGTCAGCCTCCAAGTGCGAGAATATAACTGGATCTTCAAGTACATTACAAGTGTGCATCACCATGCCCAGCTCACATTAGCCCACGCCCGGCTTCATTTATTTTATTTATTTATTTTTTTGGCACTGGGGATTGAACCCAGGGGCATTCTACCTCCAAGCTACACCCCCAGCCCTATTTTTTATTCTTTATTTTTTAAACAGGGTCTGACTAAGTTGCGGAGGGCCTCATTAAGTAGCTGAGGCTGGCCGCGAACCTGCAATCCTCCTGTCTCAGCCTCCCAAGTACTGGGATTACAAGCATGCGCCACCATGCCCAGCTTCATTTGTCTAAGCTTGTAATCCCAGTACTTGGGAGGCTGAGACAGGAGAATCGCAGGTTCGCGGCCAGCCTCAGCTACTTAGTGAGGCCCTCCGCTACTTAGTGAGGCCCTCCGCAACTTAGTGAGACCCTGTTTCAAAATAAAGAATAAAAAAACAGGGCTGGGGGTGTAGCTCGGAGGTAGAATGTCCCTGGGTTCAATTCCCAGTACTGAAAAAAAAAAAGTCTAAGTTACCACACGCTGGCCTTGAACTTGCAATCCTCCTGTCTCTGCCTCCTAAGTACTAGGATTTATAGGCACGCTAAAAACAGATTTTAAACTTTTGCACTACAAAAAAAGGTTAAGTCAGTGAGATGACTGATGTGTTAATTAGCTTCACTTAATCTTTCTATAATGCACACATACATCAAAACATCACACTGAGCTGGGTGTGGTGGCGCACAGCTGCAATCCCAGTACTTGGGAGGCTGAGACAGGAGGATCGCAGACTCCAGGCCAGCTTCAGAACGTAGTGAGACCCTCAGCAACCTAGTGAGACCCTGTTTCAAAACAAAAAATAAGAAGGACTGGGAGTGTGGCTCGGAGATCGAATGCCCCTGGGTTCAATCCCCAGTACCACACACACAAAACCCCACAAAAACATCACACTGTACCACGTAAATATATACAATAATTCTTTGTCAATTAACAATAAAAAACTTTCAAATGAGGTTCAAATGACGAGTGAGTCCATCAGGGGTGAGTGACAGGAAGCCCAGGCTGGAAGAACAGGTGGCACACCTGTGAGGTTGCCCTGGGGAACAGGAAGCCCCGCAGCAGCTGAAGGAAGGGGGCGGTCCGGGTCCCCTGGCGCTCCTCTTCCCAGGCCTTCCTCCCTGTCCCCACCCAGTGGCACACAGTAGCGGCTGGGCCACTATTGAAGGCAGGGACAACCGGGGAGGCAGGATCCGCGCACGCTCAGGTACCATCAGCCTGTGGTACAGATGAAGAGTTGAGCTTGGCGACACCTCACTCAGGCCTGCACCCGCCATGTTCCAATGCGGGGCTGGGGAGACAGCTCTGTGGAAGTGCTACCTCCCCGCCCTCTCACTGCACCACATCGCCCTTTTCTTCAAGGGGAAGAGCCTCCTCGGCGGAGAGAGCACAGGCCACCAGGACCCTCAGCCGCAAGCCTCGGGGAGGCAGGGCCGAGTGCAGGGCTCTGAGAGGGCCAGCTGCGCAGGACTGCGCCAGCCACGTGGCTCCCACCTCCTCACAGCCAGGGTCATCAGGCATGGGCGCCCAGCTGGTCAGCCGCCCAGTCTGTTCCTGAGGGTGCAGCTGGCACCTGAAAAGCCAACAGGCTGCAGCTTCTCCCCAAGCTCCGGCCGGAGCGGGTGGGGTTAGGGTTAGGGTGCGCCCACCTCTGGTGTGTCCACCTCCCTGGGACCCGATGCAGATGGCAAGCAAGAGCCTGAGACCTCAGTGCGTGGCCCTGCCGAGGTCACCTTCCACCTCCCACACACCCTGGCCCCCAAACAGTCCCCTAGTGGCTGCTGACAGCCTTCACTCCCGTCTAGCGACCTGCCTACTTCCTGGGAGCCACTAGAGAGGAGAGCTGGGCAGGGCCGGACCCCACGCTGTACGGACAGGAGAGCTCAGGGAGGGCTAGACCCCACGCTGTACGGACAGGAGAGCTCGGGGAGGGCTGGACCCCACGTTGTACACTGTTCGCTGTTTACTTCAGCTCTCCCGCATTTCCTGCAGTCACGACTGTCATTTTTCTTAGATGTTAACAGGGTGCCAGGAAACTGATTACTCAGTTAGCTGAATAACACTGCCATTAGCGAATATAATCAATATTACTCCAATAACGATTCAAATTAGTCACTAAAACTCTAATACCGTCAGCATTCCTTTCTGCTTTCATAGAAGAGAACAGAGGCCCAGCGCCACTAAGATACCCTCTGGAGTCACTGAGCCTGGGGCTGCCAGGGCCCAAGGCGGGCAGCCTTCCCAGCGCGGCTGCCCCCTCCACACCCGCCTGGCTCTGCCCACCTGGCATATACATGTGCCTGTGGCCTTCCTGTGGGAAGAACCATGCTAGAGAGAAGCTGGGTCGGGGGAAGGGCTACCGGGTGTTTCCCAGCCAGCACCATGCTGGGACCCCTGAGGGCACCTCTGCTCATCCAGAGCCCAGGACCAACTAGCCTGCCAGCCCTCTTCCCTGTGGGGCCATCGAAACTCCCCTGGTCCAACAACGGCAATGGGCTGGAAAGCCGACTGTCTGACATCACACCCCCAGTGCAGGTGCAGCTCGTCTGCTGAGATCGCTGCAGCTGCAGACTTAATAGGCTCTGGACCTGTCCGAAGGGCAAGTCCGCTTTTCCCTGAGAAAAATCACAGCCCCGCCAACTCCCAAACCCATGTTCCTGTCTGGTTACTTGGGGATCTTCCCATCTGCCAGATGGAGAAGTGACCAGGGCAAGACTGCTGCCCTAGAGGAGCTGGAGCGGGTGAAGGGACAGCCCCAAGGGGAGCAGCGCAGGTGGGAATGGGGAGGTCAGCGTGCCCCCCGGAGGCAGGCAGGGAGTGCAGGGTCACCAGCAGAAAGTGGGACGTGGCTCAGTCCTGCGTCCAGGCCATCCAGGTCGAGTGTGCACAGTGACCCAGGCACCCTGTTTAGTGGGGAGGGCCGCCCCAGCTGCAGACTTCACCCCACAGGCACTGGAGCCAGCAAGAACCAGATGAAGCAGGCTGCAGCAGCAGTCGGCCAAGTGGGGGGACAGGTGCAGAGGTGGCAACAATGCAGCTCCAGTTAGTTATAAAGAGCAGGCAGCAAAGGACAGAAAAGAAGAAGCCAAGGTCACTGGCTGACCGAGGACAGTGGGGGCCGCCCCCTCCAGCCAAACAGAGCCACGTACTACTCGTGCGCATCTGCTCGAAGGCCTACCAGGGCCTCTGGCCCCTACAGCTACCTGGGATCAGGGATTACCATCCTATCCAGCCAGTTCAAGACAACTAAGAGACGTTACAAGGGCTCAGAGCTAATAAAAGTTGGGTCCACGTAAACTGAGGTTTCCTGACCGCGTCACATTTTCAAGGCCTTCCTACATTGCCCCAAGGCTCGGATGCGCTATCTGCATAACAGCCAGAGATATGTGGCCATGTCCATCCTTAGACCAAATGAGAAAAGAAGAAAACCACACACTGGGAGCACTGCAAAGGCCTCAGACGCCATCTGCTGCGGGGCGAGCCAGGCCCAGAAGCTGGGGAGGAGTTACCAATAGCTCCTACCAACCCAGAATCCTCCCGGGAAGACCTGGGGGTCCACATGTTCCCGGGACGACTCTAGCACAGGGCCAGGTTGAGAGGCCTCCAGCAGCGCATCCCTCCTCTTCAGGAGGCAACTCAGGGGAGGAAGTGACCCGCTGCCTGAGGGTGACCATGGTCACCAGAATGGGCACTGGACACAGAGCTGCAGGACGAGAAGAAACAGAGACGTGGCATGGATGTCACCCTGAGAGCCATGAGGGACCCGCGAAGTGGGTGGCAAGAGAAGGGGAGAAGAGAGGCTGGACCCCAGGCCCCCAGCCCTCAAGCCCACAGGCCTGCCCAATTCATGTCGCCTGGCATGGCAAGACACAGACGACAGGGCTCCAGTGGCCTGGTGGTTGCCCAGTGCCCGAGCCCCTCCCTTGGGAAGCTCCACCCCAAGAGTCCTGCTCACCTTCCCGACCCTCTGCATCGACCCTCTGCATCGGGAAGGTGGCCCCACCCTTGCTGTTCCAGGACACCCACAGGACGGGGGACAGCGAGGTGGGGCGGGGCAGCAGCAGGCTGATACAAGACCAGTCCAGGGCGCAGAGGCAGCAAGCCGCAGTGTCCATCACTAAGGTGGTAATGGTTCCCTCCCTTTTTTCCTGTGAGATTGGGCTTCTTTCTGGCCAGGTACCTCCAAGGCCAGCTCTCTTTTTCAAGAAACAAACATACGAGCCGGGTGTGGTGGCGCACGCTTGTAATCCCAGTACTTTGGGAGGCAGAGACAGGAGGATCCAGGTTCGTGGCCAGCCTCAGCTCTCTCTCTCTCTCTCTCTCTCTCTCTCTCTCTCCACTTAGGCCCTCCGCAACTTCGTGAGACCTGGTTTCAAAATAAAGTATAAAAAATAGGGCCAGGGGTGTAGCATGGAGGTAGAACACCCCTGGGTTCAATCCCCAGTACCGCAAAAAAAAAAAAAAAAAGAAACAAACATACACAACACTTTGTGATCTTCTAAAGTCGGCCATAAGGGATTTCTGTTGCTGGCAACCAAGTGCCTTGGTCACATGGCCACGGACAGTGGTGGGCTAGTGACAGAGTGCACATGGCACTTTGTGAGGTCAGGGTCGCCTCACCTCCCCAGATGTCTAGTCACGGGGAGACCCTGGGGTGCACAGAGAATGGTCCCGCGGTGCGCGCTCCAGATGGAGATCTGGGGTCAGGATATCAGTGCTCTGCAAGCAAGGTCCCAGGGCGCTCCCACGTCTCCTGACCACCACAGGACCAGTCGCTGAGGAAGCACACCAGGGCCTTCATCTGGCTGGGCCATCTTTCCATCTCTTCACCCCAGCATGGAGCCAAGACTGAATTGCACGGGCCCCGACACGAGGCAGTGGAGTTTGAAATGCAGAATTCTTGACAAGTCAACTTTTATTTTTTATTTTTTTTGCGGTACCAGGGATTGAACCCAAAGGCATTCTACCTCTGGGCTACACCCCCAGCCCTATTTTTTATTCTTTATTTTGAAACAGGGTCTGACCAAGTTGTGGAGGGCCTCACTAATTAGCTGAGGCTGGTCACCAACCCGGATCCTCTGGTCTCAGCCTCCCAAGTACTGGGATTAAACGTGCGCCACCACGCCCAGCTACAAGTCAACTTTTAGACAAGTCGGAATTTTACGGAGCAGCAAAGTGTGCTGAAGATCCTAGCAGATTAGGAGCTATTTTAACCTCTGATCAGCTGCTTCTCAGACTGTCACAGGCTAAGGAGAAAGGTAAGATAGTTGTCTCCTCTCTGGTGTGATCTGCAAGTGATGAAATCCTAATTAAAGCCCAAATTTAAACTACAAGTCAGAACTGGCACATTTATTTGTGGGGAGAGCACTGTTAAAAAGGCCTCATAATCCTCACTTACTCGCACTTCCTTGGGAAGCAAAGCTTTTTTTTTCTTTTTGGTGGTACTGGGGATGGAGCAGTTAGGCAGGTGCTCTACCACCAAGCTGCACCCAGCCCAAAGCGAAGCATTTACGTTTTATCCACATGCTCAGCTGAAAGGTGGACAAGCGAAGCCACTGGCGGCTGCTATGGGGCTGGGCGAGTTCTCTGGGTTCTCAGCTGCACAGTGGCCCCAAGGGACCGTATGTGATGTGGCAGCCCCGCACTGCGGCTAGCACAGCCAGTCCTCAGCTGGCGGGTGTGGACGGCAATGATGACACTCTTGCCTGTGTCTTAAGTGATGCCCCCCCCCCCACAAAGGGTCACAGGACAGATCCCCATCCGCACCTCATCCCCTCGCTCAGCGCAGCTCAGGGCAAAGAGTAGGTCGCTCCTGCATAAGTCCAGGAGGGAAAGCAGGCCACCATGAGCACAGGGACTTCCACAGCTGAGCTTTGGGGACTCAGACCCTCCCACCCACCTGCTCTGCTCTTGCCCCTCCCCTCACAGCGGAAGCAATCCCTCCTCAAGCATTTCTCCGGAGCACCACCAGGCCAGGCTTTGTGGCTTACACAGCCAACAGGGCACAATCCACAAGGCACAATGAGCAAAAGCAGGGCTCGTGCGTGCTCACGGGCTCCACCGCTATGCAGCCCCTGCCTCACAGCTGCTGGGGAGGCCAGCCTCACTGACCCCGCTCCCCAGCTGAGGCACAGCGGCACTCAACAGCAACACAGATGGTGGCCCCTGGCCTGGCAGGTGGGGGCCCGGGGAGAGAGACCCTACCACCCACTCTCTCCCCACGTAGAAGGCGCCTGCGGAGTCAGGACCCAGGCAGGAAAGTGGGACCAGGGATCAGACACAGGTGCTGCTTCTTTTTCTTCCTTCCTTCCTTTTTCTTTTCTTTTTTTTCTTCTAGTACTGGAGATTGAACCCAGGGGTGTTCTACCTCTAAATTACACCTTCAGCCCATTTTATTTTGAAACAGGGTCTCTCTAAGTTGCTGAGGCTGGCCTTGAACCTGCGTTTTTCCTGTCTCAGCTTCCCAAGTGCTGGGATTACAGGCATGCACCACCATGCCTGGGCTCAATTACCCTGCAAGAAAGGTGCCAGCCCTAAAAACAATGGGGACATGCTGTCCTTGGAAGGAGGAGGTGCTCCACCCGTCCCTCACAGTTTCTCCAGACAGAGCAGCTCTCTGGAGCCCCGGCTGTCGGTTTTACTCCCCACAGGGAGTCCACCACAGCAACTGTTTTTCCTCTTGGAAGTCATTCAAAAGTACAGGCTGTTGCTTCCCTCCAAAACAAAACCGGGGAGAAGCCAGGGCTCTGGGGCCAAGGGCAGGGCCCTAAGGGAGAGGCTACACAGGATGACGGACCCTTAGGCTCCACTGCGGAGTCTCCACAATCTGAGCACCTGGCCAGTTCCTCCAGCTGCCCGGGGAGGGGCTGTGGCGCTGAGCTGGTGCTCATGGGGTGTGTGTGTGTGCCAGGGGTGTGGGGGACCGGGGTGTAGGTGTGGTGGGGTGTGGCAGGTAGAAGGAAGTGAGTGGTCTGGGTGGGAGGTGCACGGGCAGGGCTGGATGCTTAGTCGTGTCATGGGGGTGGGGGAGGTTCATGCAGGGAGGAGGGTGTGGAGAGGACGCTGCTGCGTGTATGTTGTGTATGTGCATGGAGGTGTGTGAGGGGGTATGTGGGTGCAGGCTGGGGGTGTTCCTCAGTAGCCCAAGGTGAAACAGGGGACACATCTTCTCTGGAAACTGAACTACATGAACTGTGTTTCGAGTCTATAATTCTTAGTGCCTGTTCTAATGATTAACCACATCCTGGTCCAAATGTGTGCAGAGCTCAAAGGAAAGCCAACAAATACTTAAAGGCACACTGCCATGTCTGAAACAACTGACCGAGAGCGACTGTCTGAGGCAATCGCTGGTCAATGGGTCCCCCACACGCAGGTCGAGGCAGCCCTGCAGGCCTGGCTGGGAGCCCAGAGTGAGTCCTTCCTGCTGTGCACAGAGCCCAGGAGTGCCACCAGCACAGCGCCACCTCCAAGGGCACCCAGGACATGCATGACTGCTCTATCAACCTAAGTTTCAGAGCCGCCCATGACTGCAAGGAGCTGCCCATCCACTGAGGGGCTGGCATGAACTGGACTTAGTCATATTAAAAATAAACACTGAAAGCCGGGCATGGTGGCGCACGCTTGTAATCCCAGTACTTTGGGAGGCGGAGACCGGAGGATCCGGGTTCGCGGCCAGCCTCGGCTACTTAGTGAGGCCCTCTGCAACTTAGTGAGACCCTGTTTCAAAATAAAGAATAAAAAATAGGGCTGGGGGTGGAGCTCAGAGGTAGAGTGCCCCTGGGTTCAATCCCTAGTACCGCAAAAATAAATAAATAAATAAAAATAAACGTTGTAGCCACTACTACTACTGCTCTTATGACTGCAATTATGATCAAGGTGCTGGGGAGGCTGGCAGCATGATCAGAGCCATGCGCACCAGCCCTTCACAAGGAAGTTGTCTCCTTCCCCAAACAAATGCCAGTAACGTCACTGCTGTCACAGGAGAAAAAGGAGAGAGCACTGCAACTCTTCCTCACACCACACAAAAGCCACAGACTCCAGGTGGACTGGAGACCCAAAGGAGAAAGGTAAAACAATAAAACTTCTAGAAGTCAGGTGTGGTGGTGCATGCCGATAATCCCAGTAAATGGGAGACTGAGGCAGGAGGATCCCAGGTTTGAAGCCAGCCTCAGCAATTTAGTGAGACCCTGTTTCAAAATTAAAAAAAAAAAAATTTAAAGCTCAGCATGAAGATGGCGCATGCTTGTAATACCAGTACTTGGGAGGCTGAGACAGGAGGATCGCAAGTTCGAGGACAGCCTCAGCAAGTAGTCAGACTTTCATCAACCTAGCGAGACCCCATTTCAAAACAAAAAATAAAATAGGGCTGGGGTGTAGCTCAGAGGTAGAATGCCCCTGGGTTCCATTCCCAGTACCACAAGAAAAAAAAAAAAAGAGCTGTGCATGATGGCGCACTCCTGTAATCTCAGTACTTAGGAACCTGGGACCTAGGTTTGAGACCAGCCTCAGCAACCTAGTGAGACTCTGTATCAAAAACAAAAATATAGAAAGGGCTACAGGTGTAATTCAGAGGCAGAATACCTGAGTTCGATCCCCAGTACCAAAAAAGAAAAATCACCATGACCAAAATATAGACAATTTCATTGAACAGGCCACAGAAAGTATTAGGGAAGAAAATTAATAAGTTGGACTACACTGAATTAATAACTTTTGCTCATCAAAGAAAGCAGTTAAAGTGTGAGAAGTCAACACTCAGAGCAGAAGAGGCAGTCACAACACATGAATGAAGGTCTCAAAGAATTCCTAGAAATCGACAGGGTGTCAGGCAACCCAATAAAAAGGGGGAGGGGCGAGACTTGGTCACACTCACACGAACATGAAGAGATACAACTGCATTAGTTAGAAAGGAAACGCATGTTTAAACCACAAAGGAGCCGGGCGTGGTGGCACACGCTTGTAATCCCAGTACTTTGGGAGGCGGAGACCGGAGGATCCGGGTTCGCGGCCAGCCTCAGCTCTCTCGCTCTCTCTCTCCCTGTCTCTCTCTCTCTCTCTCTCTCCTTAGTGAGGCCCTCTGCAACTTTGTGAGACCCGGTTTCAAAATAAAGTATAAAAAATAGGGCCGGGGGCGTAGCACGGAGGTAGAACGCCCCTGCGTTCAATCCCCGGTACCGCAAAAATAAATAAATAAATAAATAAATAAACCACAAAGGAAGTCGGGGGAATGAACACCCACAACTGAGGCACAGCTGGTGGAGACAAAGCCCTGCTGTCACTGTGGAGAGCGGCTCAGCGGGATCGACCCTACATACACCCCAGCCATGCAATTCCACGGCAGTCCTGGCTCCGCTCACAGTGCTCCTCCCTAGATGGTGGCATCTCTCCCCTCCGCCCACCCAGAGAGGCCTTCCCAGGCTGGGCAGCATGCAGCCCTGGAGTGGGGGGCAGTCTGATTCAGGCTGCATCCCGGGGTCTGGCACACAGCTGGTAATCAATCAATACCTGCTTGGTGGCTGGCTGCTGTGCTGGGGGATGGGCAGCTACTGCTCCACGGGAAGGGGGTGCCTACTTCCAGTGAGAGAATGTTAAGGAGTGGCCAGAGGTTCCCAGAAAAATGCAGGATCAGGATCGCCTGGGGAGAGCTGGGTTTCTAGGCTGTATACCAGGATTAAGACAGGAGTTCTGGAGCAGGGCCAGGGAGGGGATTGCAAGTCATCCCCCAGATGATCCTGATGCACGGGTAAGTCTGAGAACCTCTGACTCATCGAACACCTTCATTTCACAGGTGCACGTGTTGAGGCCTGCAGAAGGGAGGACTCCATCTGAAATGTCAACGTTGCTCATCAACAGGTGTCTGGGTGGCGGCCCCAAACCTGCCGCCCACAAGGTCTCTCTCTCACAAATCTACCACCTCCTCCTCCTCCTCTCCTTCCTCTTTTTTTCTTCATGGTACTGGGGATTGAACCCAGGGACGCCTTACCACTGGCTACATCCCCAGCCCTTTTTATTTTCAGAGTCTCACTAAGTTATGCAGACTGGCCTTGAACTTGTGATCCTCCTGCCTCAGCCTTCCCAGGACTGGGATTACAGGTGTGTGTCACTGTGCCTGGCTATTTTCTTCTTTATGTAACACTCTGCCCTAAAAATGAACTCCACCTCTAAAGAACTAGAGCTAGGGTGGGTAAAGCCAGGATGCAGGAAAAAGATCTCTTTGCTTCCTTCAGAACCCAGGCCAGCTCCACCCACTACCGCCCAGCAGAGAGGGCCAGAGGCCTCCTCCCCCCACTTCCCAGAGGATTAGGAGGAAAACCCAGGCATCCATGTTTACAGGAGATCTGGGTACAAGCCCTGTGCCAGGCCCATCACCCACAGCATCTTTATCTTCCAGCCATTGATGAGTTCAGGAGCTCTATCTGGATTCTACAGACGTGGAGAGAGGGGCTCGGAGCTTTAAAGACTTGCTCCAGGTCCCACAGACAAGGCGACTAGAGCTGAGGTTTAAGCTGGATCTGCCTGGCTCCAAAGTCCAAGCTGCCCCACCACAGCACCAGACCTCCACCTCCACCAGCAGCCTGCCGGCAAGCTGTGTAGTAAGGGAGGCCCCTGCTTGGGGTTGCTCATTCCCAAGCACCTGGGGGTGAGAGGGAGAGGGACACAGGGCCAGGGACGAGAGGACAATCCAGGATTGGTGCCAACCCAAGCACCACTGCAGGAGTCCCTCAGCCCAGGGCTCCTGGTCTGTGAACCAGGGATGAACCAACACCGACTCAACGGGCTGTTTCCGGGATTGAGCAAAGTGTCACATCCTGCCACAAACTGCCATGCAAATGCTGTGAGGACAGCTGCAAAGGCATCATCTCAGGGGCGTGGCCTCCCAGGGGACTCAGGCCAGGCTCCACCCATTCAGCAGGCTCTGCTCACCGCCGCCCTGGGTCCTCAACCAACACTTGCCGACCCCCCCTCCCGTGGCTCCTCCCTGGACTGGCAGGGACCCTCCCTGGAGCTGCAGGTCACAAGGCACTGGTCACGCCCTCTGCTCCTGTGCTGCTCCCACTCTCCACACTGCATTTCCTGGGTGTGGTCACAACCGTGGGAATCTTCATTCCACAGGTGCACACACGGGAGGCCCAGAATCAGCATCTGCTGGAGGAGGCAGCCGAGAAGACAAGCCCTCGGCCCACCCTAGGTTCCCAGGGCGGCCCTCCCCCTCTTAGCTGTCAATAAATGGGAATCAGTAGAGACAGTTTCTTGGGGATCAGGCTAGGGGGAGCAGGTCCTCAAAGTCACTGTCCAGTAAGGGAGCCACAAGTTAAAAATAAATCGACAGCCGGGTGTGGTGGCGCACGCTTGTAATCCCAGTACTTGGGAGAGACGGGAGAGACAGGATGACTGCAGGTTCGCGGCCAGCCTCCACAACTTAGGCCCTCTGCAACTTAGTAAGACCCTGTTTCAAAATAAAAAGAAGCCTGGTGTGGTGGTGCATGCTTGTAATCCCAGTACTTGGGAGGCTGAGACAGGAGGATCACAGGTTCAAGGACAGCCTCAGCAAGTAGTGAGACTCTTATCAACCTAAAGAGACCCTGTTTCAAAATAAGAAATAAAATTGGAGGCCGGGCGTGGTGGCGCACGCTTGTAATCCCAGTACTTTGGGAGGCGGAGACTGGAGGATCCGGGTTTGCGGCCAGCCTCAGCTCTCGCTCTCTCTCTCTCTCTCTCTCTCTCTCTCTCTCTCTAGTGAGGCCCTCCGCAACTTCGTGAGACCCGGTTTCAAAATAAAGTATAAAA
>PVJS01034592.1:0-21482 GCA_004027185.1 Glis glis
AATGAGTATATGAAAAAGGGATTTATTAGATCAGCTCACAATGTAGTCCTGAGTTTCGACTGCATGTGGAGAATCAGAGTAGCTGGTCGGGCGGTCTAAGAGCTGGAGCCTTAGGATTGAAGCAACCACCAATTCAGTCCAGTCCAAGATGTGAAGATAAGGAAGCTCTTCAGAGAAACGATGGTGAAGTTTCAGCTCAAAGGGCTGGAGGCTGAAGATCTCAGATGAGAGCAGAAAATCAAGAAGCTCTTCAAGAAAACGGCAGAGTTGGAGACCGGCGATCTCAGACGAGAACAGATGCGTTTTCTTCAGGAAGTCGCGGCTCCCTCTACGAGGCTTTCTCCTTCTTTTATCTAAGTCCTGCACCTATCAGAATCCTGCTACCCACATTTAGGGCAGGACTTCCGGTTCAATCTGCTGTTACACAACCAAAGTCACATAATCTTAGGTGGGTCAAGTTGACAAACCAGACCAACTATCACACTGCCTGTCTCCAGGGCCACACTAATTTTCCTTGTTGTTTTGTGCATAGCAGTTTAAAACAATCATCTTTTCCAACTTGAGCATCTCCTGAAGGTTTACCCGCTAAGCCTGTCAGTTTATCAAAGTATTACTTCCAAAACTAGATATTCCTCCTTTGGGAATTCTCATCAATACAATTGTCTTTTTCTCTGGACAAGCCTGTATTTGGAAGCTGTGACCAGCTTTACAACAACACTTAGACTGGGGGACAAAGTCAGTCTTTAGGGAAAAGGTAAAGAGAAGCAGAGAAGAGAATCTGAAGAGAACATTTCCTGGGGAGACAACGGCTCTCTAGTTGTTGGTCCCCTTCCCTCCTAAGCCAGGCTGCATTCTTCCTCATGTGACATGCCTGATTTCCTATAGTTCCCTTTTTAATCTGGAGTAGCTAGGCTATTGACTTGTCACCTTCAAACTACAATTAATATATTCCCTACGCTCTCCACTTGATTGAAAGCTTATTTGGGCAAAATCTGCATTTGTCTCGTGCACTGTTTTATACTCAGCACTTTGCAATACTTAATCAGTATGTTTTTGAAAGACTAGAGTCATTGACTGCCAACTGTGTACTAAGCACTATTTTATGCACTGTAAAAAAGAGACACGATCTGATCCTTTACCTCACATTACTTAAATTTTAAGTTATTCCCAAATCAGTCTCATTCTACTCTGACTAGACTTGTCCCTTTCCTTAGCTAGGACTCTTTCAAGGGGCAGTTTTGGCTCAAGTGACCAAAGCTCACGATCTCAGGAAGGGTAGGGATAAAACTGTGTCTTGGGGACAGCTGGAACTCGGGACAGACATGGTCAGGACTCTTCCCTTTCTTATCTCTATCAATGGTTGGCCTCACTACGTCAGACTCATTTCCTCCCACCTGTGAAACAGTCACCGCCTGCAGTTTCCAAGCTTCTGTTATTCCAGCTGTATCACTCAGCAATTCACACTTTCTATGGTTCCAATGTGAAAAATGTTCGGGAAGCCCTCCAGTTGGCTCTGCTTGTGCTAAATGTACTTCTCTGGGCCAATGTCTGTAGAGGGAAGACACTAGGATTATTTCCGTGTGGGTTTCATCCCCACACCAATCACTACCAGCAGGGTCTGTAGGAAGACAGCACCTTTGGATCTTAGCCATACGGATGGGGCAGGGCCAGAACCGGGTGGGTGTTCTGTGCAGACAAAATTTACTGGCTGTCTACCACTCTGTCTCCTTATCTTCACATCCATGAACTATTTTTTTCTGACTTTATTTAGTAAATATTTATTAAATGCTCATTTAGTGCAAAGCATCATGCTGGGCTCTTAGACTAAATTCTTAGATTTTTTTTTATAGAGGTACTAGGGATTGAATCCAGGGGCATTCTACCTCCGAGCTACACCCCCAGTCCTGTTTTTTTATTCTTTATTTTGAAACAGGGTCTCACTAAGTTGCAGAGGGCCTCACTAAGTAGCTGAGGCTGGCCGCAAACCCGGATCCTCCGGTCTCTGCCTCCCAAGTACTGGGATTACAAGCATGAGCCACCACACCTGGCTTAAATTCTTAGATTTTATGTATCAAAATTAATTTTTATACTCAGGCATGATGGCACATATCTGTAATCCCAGTACGTGAGAGGCTGAGACAGAAGAATTGCAGGTTCCAGGACAGCCACAGCAACATAGTGAGACTCTCAGCAACCTCTTGAGACCCGGTTTCAAAACAAAAAATAAAAAGGGCTGGGGGTGTAGCTCAGAGACAGAATATCCCTGTGTTCAATCCCCAGTACCAGGCATACAAAAATCGTTTTTATAAGAAAAACAAACATCTTTTCTTAATCCTTATAAGTATTGCCTGATCTTTCCTGCATTGTTTTCCAGAGTTACAGCATAGTAACTTCAAGCACTGGCTTATTTGGACCATCTCCGCGTACATGAATCAGGTGATGTTATCTTTTGTTCTTATCCTTGCCATTCCTGATCTGTCAGGCAGTCCTGAATCTATACCATCAGGCTTGTTTGTGCTACTTCTCTATCCCTTTACCATGGTTCCATTAACTCGCATCCAAGGATATCAAGAGAATAGATAGCCCAATAAAACAAAAGAATAAACCTCCAGATTTAAAAAGAAAGAAGCATACAAGAAATAAATAAATCATAGTGTATGATGATAGCCCAGAAGATTGCATGGAAGGAGCTTTGTGTTTCCTGCAGAAGGAAAGAAAAATGGAATTTCCGCCCCTGGCATCGGCACTTGACAGCAGGAGTTATTGTATACTGAGCCCCAAAAGAGCAGAGATGGGCATCAGAAACAATTTGGGCTGCAATAAGCACAATTCCATGAAAGATGATAACACATTTTTCTGATGATTGTCTTATAATCTGGGACAACTAAAACATGGATCTAATCTATGTTTCATTTAAGATTTTTTTTGGTACTTGGGATTGAACTCAGGGTCATTCTACTTCTGAGTTATACCCTCAAGCCCTATTTGTTTGTTTGTTTGTTTGTTTGTTTGTTTGTTTGTTTGTTTTGAAATAGGTCTCACTAAGTTGCTGAGGTCCTCACTAAGTTGCTGAGACTGATCTTGAGCCTTCGATCCTCCTGTCTCAGCCTCCCAAATACTGATATTACAGGCGTGTGCCACCACGCCTGGCTCTAAGAGATTCTTAATCATGAACGTTTGCTCATAATAAAGCCTGTTCCCTCACAACACAGGCTTGACCTGCCAGCTTCCTATCACTTAATGTCACACCTATGTAATGGAGACTCATGTCTCAACAAACACTTCCCAGATAAACAGAAGGCACCTGTCCAGGAGTAATAAACACCTGGCATGCAGGTATCTAAGAGCTCAAATAAAGATAAATTTGTTGGCCTACCTGAACATTCTCTGGATCTCAAATTAAGCTAATGTTATCTGACATTTGGCACTTCTTCTATCTGAACCCAAAGGACCACTCTTTGGACAGGATCTCATCACTCTTTTTGGAGAAGTCGTTGCTATTTTTCTTCCTGGTGCTTAAATTCTGCTTCAGCAGGGTGCTCTGCCATCTCCAAGTGGAACACCCTAACCGGAGCAGAGCAGCATTGTAGTCTTTCTCAATCAAAAGTTTGGTTCCTAGAATTAGTGCTAATGTACCGCTAAGTGTAACATCAAAGGGGAACTTCTTTCTTTAGGTTCTCTCTCTCTCTCTCTCTCTCTCTCTCTCTCTCTCTTTTAACGGAGGATTGAACCCAGGGGCATTCTACCTCCAAGCTACATCCCTAGCCCTATTTTATTTTTTAAATTATGAGACAGGGTCTTACTAAGTTGCAGAGGACCTCACTAAGTTGCTGAGGCTATCCTCCAACCTGTGATCCTCCTGTCTCAGCCTGTCAAGTACTGGGATTACAGGCATGCACCACCACACCCAGATTTTTTTTTTAGGTTCTCTACATGACTTGATTTATAAATAAATTATATTAGCATTTAAAAATATACTTTAGAGATTTCTTAATTTAAGCTCATCCTTTTACAGTTGAGGAAACTCAGACTCCAAGAAGTCATTTCCCCAAGGTCATGGAGATCTTAATGACAGGGTACTAACTTACACATGAACATAATTCTGTTTTGCCTTAATTATGGAGAAAGTAAAACTATTCAATTGTTTGAAAAATGTTCTGTACATTTTAATATGTTTAGTTATGACAAAGAAATTTTTTTCTGTCTATAGAAAGCCAGATTGGTGAGCAGCCAGCAAGCTTATCTGGAACTTCTATAAATTCACAAATTAGGAACAACCTTACCTTTCTAGGAAATAAAGATTCGGGATGGCAAGCTCTGAGCAAGGGAAATCAATGCAGGTGGAGGAGAGAAACCACTGAGGTCACCAGGTGTAGATGCACAAAACACTCATCCCAGTGTCACCCGCTAGATAAGAACAACTTATACCATTAATATTATTACTATCATTTTTATTTTGTAACCTAACCTAACCTCCCAGGGCAAGCTGTGAAATGCAGTTTATATCTCTTCCAAATCTATTCTCCTTTGCTGACCAAAGTATGTCTGCTGTTGTCTAGAGGCCTGGGGTTTGCAAACAGCAGCTTGCTAACAGCTAAGACTTCATGGAAAGCTTGTTCTCATCTGTCCCACTGGACTAAGCTGATCTTGGGCCTGAAAAAGACAAGATGGGCTTGCAGCAGAACAGAAGAGACCACTGGAATCACTGCACATGCCTCTAAGCCTGGAGTCCACGGAGCCTTTATGACCGTGTGTGTTGTCTGCAAACCCTCCTGGGCTCACCAGCTTCCTTTTTATACCATTTTGGCTAGCTGGTCCATCCTCTCTTTTATAGCTCTGCCTATAGTCTCCATAGGATTACCATACAACCCTGTTGATTTTTCCCAAACATTTTGTTTATCTGGAAATCACGGCTCTGTTGTGAACTATAGCTGACCTTCTGTTGGAATCAAATGCTCTGAAGTGAATATTTTTATTTCAAACTTTCTCTTCTTAATGAAGTTTGTTTTTAAGTTTAAAAGAATTTTTAAATTAATACATAAAAGTATAAAATTTTTATGTATTAATGGGGTACCATGTAATGTTTCAACACACACACACACACACACAAACACGCACACACATAATGTTAAACACATCTATCTCCTCAAACATTTATCATTTCTTTATGGTGAAAACTTTCAAAAATCTCCTGTAGCTTTTTGAAATGCGTAGTACATTTTTATTCTCTGTACTCATGCTACCATGCAATACCACACCAGAACTTCTGGCTCCCAACTAACTGCAGTTTACTAACCATCGATCAACCTTTCCCATCCTCCCCTCCCCACTGCTTCCCCAGTCTCTGGCAACCACCATTTATTCCACTCGCAACTTCTAAAAGAGCAAAGGTAGTTTATTTAATCATGCATTTATTTCACATCGCAGTGAAATTTAAGTAAAAGGAAATTCACTCACTTTACTATGTTCTGCAGAAGGCAGATCACAGAAATCCTAAGTTCAGTGACAATAAAGAAGAATCCAGTGCTACTTGCACACACAGCTTGGGTGACTCTCCCAGACAAATGTTGAACAAGAGAAAGGAGACGAGAAAGAACACATAGTGAGGAATTCCCATATTTAACAGGTTCAAAAGCAGCAAACCTAGTCTATGGTGACACAGGTCAGGACGTGGTTGCTTTAGGCAGGGGCATCAGCTGCCATGTGGGCATGAGGAGGTGCTGGTGGTACCGGGAAAGTTTTATTTTGGTCTATAAAGTAGCAAAATGAATTTATGTTTGTATAAATACTCACCCTGTTGTAGACTTAAGATTTGTGTACTTGTCTTTGTATAAATGTATATTGTAAAATACATCATACCTCTACATAAACAAATGTTTTAAGAGATTCAGTGATGTGCTGTAGTCTCTCATTCATATTAGGGACATTCCTTAGGGTCAGCATTCCTGTAATTCCACATTTCTTTTCCAGGGTGTACAGATTTTACGGTCCTACCTTTTGTTGGCGGGGAAGGCTCACATCTGCTCACCAGCTTGGTTTCCCAGCAAGGGCCAATTCTGGACAGGCTGCTTTGCAGACAAGGTAGGCTTTCCACACTCAGGAATCCATGAACAAATGTGTGTTGGATCTCTACAATGGAATCTATTTGGCCATTAAAAGGAATGAAGTACTGATTCATGCTACAACCTGGATGAACCTAAAAAATATAAGGCCCAGTGAAAGAAGCCAAACATAAAAGTGAATAAAAGACTCATACTGTATGAGTCTATTTACAGGAAATGTGCAGAATAGGCACTGATGTTAGCAAACTCTTCAAAGTGTGGCTATGTGATTGCCTGGAGTTTTCTCCTGGTCAGAATCATCTTCAGACACTCGGGCTACCCACACATCTTTCTGGATGTGCCAGACATAACAAAAAGAATACTCAGAAATGATCCTTCAAATATTTTTAAAAGACTTTAAATATAACAGCATCATATGGCCAGGAATACTGTGGCTGATTAATAATCATCATAAAAACAATACAAGGTACACAGGAGAAAGATGTCAAAGTATAACCAACTAACAAATCACTTGTTTTCCTGGATCCATGTCTTTGTCAGCCCTGGTCTGTATATGTAAATAATTTAAAAGACATAATCATAGACAAAACAGTTTGATTTGCCAATTTCTCTTAAGCTAGGGTGTAGCTCAGTGGTAGAGCAGTTACCTAGCATGAGTCCTGGCCTCAATCCCCAGCACCGGAAAAAAATCATAGATTTAAAAAAATATATTTCCTTAAACTGATAAAGTGCTATTTCAGTGTCGATTCTTGCCTTGTACAACACTTGATAGTTTCAGTTTTTTGGTGTAAGAACAGTGAACACCTTCAAGCATATAACTTTCCCCATAGTTTTGTCACTGAACATGGTGTAAATTTCCAAGGGCAGGATTACTAGATGGGAACACTTATAAGGCTCTTAGGACACGTAGTTGAATTTGCGTTTGAAAATAAATATTGATTTCTAAGCTGCTAGCAAAGTATAGTTTTACCAGTTCCGCGAGTCTTGATAGTACCAAATAATAGCAATCATTCTTTAAAATAACAGCTTTATCAAGATATTATTCACATACCACCCATATCCATTAGCAGTCACTTCCTATTTTTCCCTCCTTTCAGACCTAGGTAACCAGTACTTACTATCCACCCCTCCCCCCATGGTACTGGTGATTTTATTTATTTATTTATTTATTTATTTATTTATTTATTTACTGAAACAGGTTCTTACTGAGTTGCTGAGGGCCTCACTAAGTTGCTGAGGCTGGACTCAAACCTACGATCCTCCTGTCTCAGTCCCTCAAGTACTGGAATTACAGGCGTGTACCACCATGCCCAGCCACTATCTACTTTTTGTATCTTTGTATCTGCCTATTTTGCATATTTTATAATATTTTATATGAATGGAATCATGTAATGTGTGACCTTTTATAAGTGGCCTCTTTCACTGAGCCCAATATTTTTTAGGTTCATCCATGTTGCAGCATGAATCAGTATTTCATTCCTTTTCTGGACAAATAATATTCCATTATATGACTATATCACATTTTTTTTTTTTGCGGTACCGGGGATTGAACCCAGGGGTGTTCTACCTCCGCGCTACACCCCCAGCCCTATTTTTTATACTTTATTTTGAAACTGGGTCTCACGAAGTTGCGGAGGGCCTCACTAGGTAGAGAGAGAGAGAGAGAGAGACAGAGCTGAGGCTGGCCGTGAACCCAGATCCTCCGGTCTCTGCCTCCCAAAGTACTGGGACTACAAGTGTGCTCCACCACGCCCGGCTCACATTTTATTTTTTGATTGATTAATTGGTGGACATTCAAAATGTTTTCACCATTAAAAATAAGCTACTATAAACATTTGTGTACAAGTTTATGTGACATGTTCCAAATTCTCTTAGACATATATCTAGGAGTAGAATTGCTAGGATATAGTAACTATGTTTAACTTCATGAGGAATAGCTCAAAAATTTTGCAAAATCTGCGCCATTTTTGCATTCTCGCCAGCCAAGTATGAAAGTTCCAATTTCTCCACATCCTTGTCAACACTAAAAGACATTATTCAGTGAAAGACAGTGGATGTCTTTCAATTTATTTAGGTCTTCTTTAATTGTTTTCAATGATGTTTTTGGTTTTTAGTATACAAGTTGTACAAGCCTTTTATTAACTTTATTCCTAAACATTTTATTCTTTTTGATGCTACCCTAAATGCAGTTGCTTTGTTAATTTCATTTACAAATTATTCATTGATATCTATGGAAATGCAATTGTTGTTTATATATCAATCTTTTATTCTAAAACCTTGTAAAACTTATTTATTAGCGTTCATATTTTTGTAGATTTCTTTAGATTTTCTATATATATGATCCTGTCATCTGCAAATAGAGACTGTTTTACTTCCTCCTTTAGAGTCTAGATGCCTTTTATTTTATTTTCTTACCAACTGCCTGCAACTAATACTGCTAGTATAATATCCAAATACCAAATAGAAGTGATGAGAGCAGATATTCTTGTCTTGTTTTTGATCTTGGGGAGAAAGCATCAAGTTTTTCATCATTAAGTTTGATGTTAGGCTGTGCGTGGTGGCATACGCCTGTAATCCTAGTACTTGGAAAACTGAGACGGGAGGATCACAGGTTCAAAGCCAACCTGAGCAACTTAGCAAGGCTCTCGGCAACTTAGCAAGACCCTGTTTCCAAATAAAAAATAAAGTTGGGATGGGGGCATAGCTTAGAGATAGAATGCCCCTGAGTTCAATCCCCAACACCAAAAAAAAAAAGTTTGATGTTAGCTAATCTTTTTTTTTTTTTGGATGGCCATTAGGTTGAGGGAGTTCCTTTCCATTTTTAGCTCATGACTGTTTTTTTTTTATTAAAGAGTGTTATGTTTTGTGTTTTTTCCCTGTACACTGAGATGATTGTGGATTGTGTGTGTGTGTGTGTTTCATTCTATAAATGTAATATACTACACTGATTATTTTGCATGTTGAACTACCCATGATTCCTGGGGTAAAACCTACTTGTAATGGGGTATAATCTTTTTCTATATGTTGTTGGATTTGACGTACTAGTATTTCATTGAGGATTTTTGCATCTGCATTCATAAGAGGTAATGATATACAGCTTTATTTTCTTGTGATGTTTTTGTCTAGTTTTGGTATCTGGATAATATTGGCCTCCTAAAATGAGTCAGAAAGTGTTCCTTCCTCTTCTATTTTTCCAGGAGTTTGTGGAAGATTGATGTTATTTTTTCTTAAATGTTTGGTAGAGCTCACCAGAATATCATTTCTCTTACACATTTAGATGGTGTAGGATACTAATACAATTATTTTGGCTTGTTTTTCTTTGATAACCAGCAAGGTTAAACATTTCCCCATATGTTCCTTGCTAATTATCTTTGCCTGTATGTATTGTTGTCGGTGTCCTTTGCTCATTTTCATATTGGGGTCTCAGTGGTTTTCTTATCAATTTTAATGAGCTCTTTATATTGGTAACCCTCAGACCATTATATTTTAATCAAGTAAATTTTCATTGCCAAGAATTATTCATGTATTTTGGGCATAGAGACGATAAGCCAGACACTTCTGACTTTTAAAGACACTTCTGTTTATAATAATTATCTTACAACTTTTATCCTGTTGGCATAAAATTAGTTCATATTTAGGAGAGGAAACAGGAGGTCACAAATCTAATTGAAAATAAATTTATGTTCTTGATGTCCAGACCAATTTTTAAAAATCTATTTTCTTAAATATTTGTTTCAGGGCTAGGCATGGTGGTACACGCCTATAATCCCAGTACTTGGGAGACTGAGACAGGAGGATCATAGGTTTGAGACCAGCCTCAGCAACTTAGTGAGACCCTGTTTCAAAATCAAAAATAAAACAGGACTGGGGGTGTAGCTCAGAGTTAGAATGCCCTGGGTTCAATCCCCAGTACCAAAAAATCCATATATATATACATATGTATATTTATATATATATATATATATATGTATGTATTTCTCTATATATCTCTATAGACACACATGTGTGTGTGTGGCCTATATCTATAGGTCTCTATTCTTCCTCTTAGTTTTTGCTTTTGGCTCCAGTTAGTATGCCTGCAAACTCAGTTTAACATCTAATTCAATTTATCCTGACTCCCTGAGGGTGTTTTTGTTTTTGTTTTGGGTTGTGTGTGTGTGTGTGTGTGTGTGTGTGTGTGTGTGTGTTATTGGGGATTGAACCCAGAGGCATTCTACCTGAGTTACACACCCAACCCTATTTTATTTTTTATTTTGAAACAGGGTGTAAGTTGAGGACTCCCTGACTTTTTTCCTCCCAGGAAGATATCAAAATGGGAATCAAAAATTTAACAACTCTGTACATTCAAAACTTAATTTTGCTCACCATGCTAACAGAGAGCCCATGTTCTATGGAAACACTTGATGAGCCTCCATAGACCTGAGCATTTGATTAAAAAGACCAGTTGGCATAAATCATGATTAGAGGATTTTAAGCTAAAATATCATTCTCACGGGCATAGCACAGGGCCTGAACCTCCCCATTAGAAATGCATTACTTGTGACTCATCTGGAACAGTCCTGTCCCAGACATATTCATGTGGGCTGTGTGTGTATGCAGGTGGGGATGTGAGGTGAGTGTGCGAGGTTATATGCAGGAAAACTAAATAACACACAATGGTGCACACAGAGGACAATGGCGTATCTTTACTAATACAGATTAGGAACCAAATTATTCTCAAAGTCTGTCTCAAGGAAGTAGTTTAAACTGGCAAGTGTACAAATGTTGGTGTAGCTCTTGGCAGTACCACCAGAAACAAAGCTACCATCTGCATTCGGAGTTATCTCCTACTCAGCTGTCACTTTGGACCAGTACTGTACACAGTTTTACAACTTCTTCCCATGCCATACCTACACCAACAGTGTCCGTGCCGGCTATATAAGAAGTGGACAAAAAGGTTTACTTTATTTTCATCATTCTTGGGTTTTCCCTTCCTCTTTTTTCTTTTTCTGATATTGGGGATTGAACCCCAATATCAGGATTGTATCTCTGATCTAGACCCCCAGCCCTACTTTATTTTTATTTTGAAATAGGGTCTCACAAAGTTGCTGAGGGTCTCATTACATTGCTGAGACTGACCTTGAACCTATGATCCTCCTGTCTCAGCCTCCCAAGTACTGTGATTACAAGTATGCACCACCACTCCTGGCTTCCTCTTTTTTATTCTATTTCTCCCAATGACAAACTGTCACCATTCCTGTGCTTTACAAAGCAGGCCACAAAATGCATATCTAAATGTATGATTTAATAAAGTATAGCTACCTCTGGAACTTGCTAGACAGTAAATTTAGTAAAATTCTCTTTTTTCCCCTAGGGGCATTCTACCTTCGAGCTACACCCCCAGCCTCATTTTATTTTTATTTTGAAACGGGGTCTCGCTAGGTTAATGAGAGTCTCACTACATTGCTGAGGCTGGCCTTGAGCCTGCAATCCTCCTGTCTCAGCCTCCCAAGTACTGAGATTATAGGCGTGTGTGCCACTACACCCAGCTTACTTTTTTTTTTTTAACTAGACAAGGTGGCAGGCTCTTTCATTTTGCCTACCTGATCCTTGTACAAGCTACCTAAGCTCTGTGGGGCTCAGTTCTCTCATTATTACGAAGAAGATCATTTTTTCCTCTCACGGTTGTCAAGAGGGTCTACCAAACTTTCACTCTCATTAACCTGCAGTTGTGGGACTCCTTCTTCAGAGTCCATGTAATACAGCACATCCATTCTCTTTATTCACAGCTGGGTCTATATTGACAGAATAGCTGGGAGATTATGAAATAGGGAGGGGTTATAAACTGTTCCTGTATCCTTTCTCATTACCAGATTCCCCATGGATATCCTACCCATCATTATGTCCTAAATATTGATGGCAGTACTTAGACACCATCTTTCTTTTGAAGTAGCAAGATTTGAGTCACTGCTTGAAAAGTTTTTTCCAACCTTATCACCATTTACGTTTGGCCTATTGCTAATGGAAATATTTTATCCAAAGTTAGGGAAAAAGTACCCTTTCCTCACTTTACTCACATAAGCATTCCCATTATGAAAGTACATACAGTCTTGACTAAGTGTATCAACATTACAAATAATTGCAACTAGGTCATCGTAATGGGAGTGAATGAAAAGCATCACCATTAGCAGGAGCCCAGAGAGCAGAGGTCAAGAGTTAGGTTTTCATTCAAAGCCTTAGCAGAGGAGGCTGTTTATCACCTCTTTACAACCAGTAACATGGCTAAATCGACTCATCTGATGCTGGGAAGGAAGAAATCTCCTCCCTGTAGATGACTCTCCTATTGCCTTTGGCGATGAGGCTTCTGATAAGAGTCGCCCGCACTGCCTTCACAGTATCTTCTCCCACAACTGTGAACCCTTCTTAGCACATTATCAAGAGCGGAAAATGAAAACCTGAAAACAACATGAAGGAAAAGGGAATGCCTCATTTCCCATTATGGAGTTTAATTGAACTGAAAATTTTCCCTAAGCTTGGTACAAATTCATTTTGCAGCAAAACCTGAACTGATATGAGGCTATTAAAAAAACCTTATTTGCTCTACTTACTATGAATATTCATTCATTTCTTTGCACAAATAGCAATGTGCTTGTTTCCAGGGCATAGACCCATTGGGATATTATATGACATATATCAGTACATTAATTACATAAGGTATATGAATTCAAGCACCTTCCCTCAACACTTTCTGAATTCTAAATACTGCTAGCCTCAAAGTTTCTTGATAAGAAGGTATGAATTGGCACTGATTTTTCTTCTTAGGTTATATGGAAGTAGTCTAGACACTTTGACTTGATACAGAATTATACTTGGCCCATATTCCTGATCCTAGTTTCTTCATCTGGGTCCATAAATTATAACATCTCATTTTTAACCAAAGTACTAGATAATAATAGCTAAGCACTTAAAATGATATGTGCTCTGGATGTGGTAGCGCACGAGGTAATCCCAGTACTTGGGAGGCTGAGACAGGAGATTTGTAGGTTTGAAACTAGCCTCAACAACTTCAGCAACCTATCAAGACCCTGTTTCAAAATTTAAAAATAAAATAGGGCTAGGGGTGTGTCTTAGAGGTAGCATGTCCCTGGGTTCAATCCCCAGCACCACACACACACACACACACACACACACACACACAATGATAGTGCATATATGTATATAAAAGTTACGTTTATGTGTATGCAAACACAGAGAGCTGCCATAGCAAATACCTTAAATTCAGTAAACACAAATTTATCATTGATATCTTCATTAAACAACATATTTCTAAAGACAAAGCCTTAATCAAGAGCCCTGGATGGCAGCAGGTAAGAAGTCATGCCACTAAAATGTTGGTTTTATAGAGGCTATTTTTTTAATGCTTTTTATTGGTACATTGTAATTATACATCATAGTGAGGTTCCAAGTCATACAAACATGAGCACAGGTCTTGGTGTGATTCTCTTCAGGTCCCACCCCGCCACCCACCCCTCCCCACATGTAGTAGTTAGATTGGTAGTGATACCTTCATACATAGCATAATTTGATTTGTTTCTTTCATCAGTTTTTCCCTTTTCCCTCCATACCTCTTGCTCTCTATCTCCTTCGCTATTCTACTGGTTACTCTCCTCAATTATCTAAAGTCCCTTTTTTTCCCTATTTTCTCCCTAACTTCTGCATATGAAAGAAAACATTCACTCCTTGGCTTTCTGAGACTGGCTGATCTCACTTAGCATAATATTCTCTAATTAAGACAGAAAACACAGAGATCTCTCTTAAAATTGCTGAACATCTTAGAGAAGTTTGATGGTCATATTAAAAACAATATATTGTTCTACAAGCTTGAATCGTGCATCTACATCTATGCTGAGCACAGCGAGCATTTCTTCTTAATCACATTGCAGGAATTTTTTTAGGTTTCCATTATCATTTTTCAAAGAGCTGAAATACTCTCTATATTTGATTCTGCATAATGGGATAATAATAGTCACATCAAGAGTTATTTTGAGGATTAAATAATGCATTAAATGCCAAGCCAAATCCATTCCACATGGTACCAAGTACATTATTATCCCATATTCAGATGACCTCCCCCCGAAATTATAGGTAGCTTGCCCAAATTTACATGACCAGTAAACTGGAAAACTGACACTTGATCTAATTTTGCTAGCAACAATTGTTATTCATTATTCTTTCCATATCATCTCTCTATCTAAAACAAACAACAATATCTCTTTCCAAAGCTTTTCTTTTTTGAAATGGAAATGACTTTGTTTTTGCTGATTATCTAAATAATACATGCTCATTATAGAAACAATTGCACAGATCTAAAATTGGATAGATATAAAGAAAAAAGTGCCCCAAATCACTCATCGTACCATACATAAATAGGACTATAAACTTTAAGATATTTTTGTATGCATAAACACATGTAAATACAATGTAACAACTAAAACAGGATAATAGCATATATCATGTTTTGTAATGTGGTTCTTTCATGTAATTATGTAGACACCTTCCATATTAATATATATTGTATTTATGAATTTCAAAATATTTACTAAGATGTACCAAAACCATACCTTTCTAAAATGCTACTCGATTTATTCTTAAAATCCACAACTAAGCTGGGCATGGTGGCACAGAGCAGTAATCCCAGTACTTGGGAGGCTGAGACATTAGGATCACAGGTTCCAGGCTAACCTCACCAACTTAGCCAGACCCTCAGCAACTTAGTGATACCCTGTTTCAACATTAAATATATATATATATATATTTATATATATTTATATATATATTTATATATATAAATTTATATATATTTATATATATATTTATATATATATTTATATATATATAAATATATATATATTTGTATATATATATTCGTATATACATTTGTATATATATACAAATATATATATATAGGGGTGTAGTTCAGAAGTAGGATGTCCCTGGGTTCAATCTCCAGTTATCCACCCCTCAAAATCCACAAGTAGTAGGGAATCCAATCTGTCCAATACATGGTGGCCTCAGTCACTCCAGTGTTTTCTTGAGTATTCATTGTTTTGCATAGTCTCATTACTTTAGGAATTAGGAATTTTTTCTTTTTTTTTTTTTGAGGTACCAGGGATTGAACCCAGGGGCGTTCTACCTCCGCGCTACACCCCCGGCCCTATTTTTTATACTTTATTTTGAAACTGGGTCTCACGAAGTTGCGGAGGGCCTCACTAAGGAGAGAGAGAGAGAGAGAGAGAGAGAGAGAGAGCTGAGGCTGGCCGCGAACCCGGATCCTCCAGTCTCCGCCTCCCAAAGTACTGGGATTACAAGCGTGCGCCACCATGCCCGGCGCTATTTTGGGAATTTTTTCTCTCTCTTCTCTTTCCCTTCCCCTGGGGTGGTTTTCAGTAAATGGAAAAGGGCTGGGAATCATTTGAATAGTAGAAAGATTCGACCTGGATCTGCCCTTTGGTCAGTGGCTTCTATCCTTGCTAAATTTGCAAGGATAGATTTGCAAGGATAGATAAAGGAAGATTTGGAATCTTCCTTTACATCTAGCTGTCAGATTCCACATTCTTCATCCTCCTTATTTCCAACCCAAGGTCCCTTCAATCCACCCATCATTCCACCTGTACCCTCTGACTCTTCCCAGCACCAGGAGAGTCCACCTGCAGACACATTTAACACAGTTATTGCTATTCTAATGTTGGGGTACCACATTGTGGAAGACTGAATAATGACCCCCAGAGATGTTGACATTCTCATTTCTAAAGCCTGTGAATATATTACCATATGTGGTAAAAGGGACTTTGTATATATGATTAATTTAGCGATCTTAAAATGGTAAGATTATGCTGGGTAATCCTGGTGGCCTTAATAAAAGCACAAGAGACCTTCTAGGAGGTGAGAGGGTCAGAGGCTCAAAAGGAGATGTGACGATGGAGGCAGGAGGAGATCAGAAGATGCTACACTGCTGGATGTAGAGATGAAGAAGGAGTCATGAGGCAGGGAATGTAGCAGCCTCTAGATGCTAGAAGCATCAGGGACCAGATTCTCCCTATGAGCCTTCAGAAGAAAAACAACTCTCCCACCTTGACTTTAGCCCACTGAGCCTGGACTTCTGACCTTTAGAATTAAAATACATTTTTATTGTTTTGATCCACAAACTCTGTGATAATTTGTTATAGCAGCAATAAGAAACAAACATACATACTGAACATAGAGTTTCTTTAAAAGGCCTGCAGTGTCCCTGGTCTATACCAAGGGATGTAAAACCTAGGCACCCTCTCCACTGATGCTCTACACAGGAGCTCAATTAGATTTCTATTGTCCTCACCCATCCCATATTCAAACTTGGTCAGCAGGGAAGCGGGGAACTACATTCCTTCTCAGAGACTAACATCAGCAGCTAACTTTGTAACTCTACTCTTTGTCTGTGAAAAATAAACCTCTTTTCCTATCCAGTACAGAGAAAAAATTGGCCAGACAACATTCTTCCAAATCTATTGTTTTGTGGGTTTCCCCCCTTTGGTACTGGGGGTTGAACCCAGGGGCATTCTACCTCCAGCTATATCCCCAACGCTTTTTGTCTTTTTTATTTTTGAAATAGTATCTTGCTAGGTTGCTAAGGGTCTCACTAAGTTGCTAAGGCTGGCCTAGAACCTGTGATCTTACTGTCTCAGCCTCACAAGTACTGGGATTACAGGCATAGGCCACTGTGCCTGGCTCTATTGTTTGTTCTTAATACTTTAGAGTTTTAACTTTTAATATGCATAATCAAACTTTACAAACTAAGGATCTTTCAAAGTCCAGCTCTTGCAAACCTACAGCTTCTTAAGTTTAGAATTTTATTCACAAACATATTTGTTCTCAGTTATTTTTGTCCTTTTTCCGGAGCCAATGAATACATTGATTCTAGATAGGTGGGATGGGGAGAGAGCCTGAGTTAGTATCTTTGCAGTTCAATCCTATATATATAGATCTTCGTCAATATATTCTATTAAATGGCCTATCTAGGATTTACTGACCTAATTTCCTTTTGATGGACATTTTGATTAATGCCAAATTTTTACAAATATGGAAAATGCAGAAAGGAATATTCTCGCGCATATATTTTTTTCTCTTTTTAAATTTTTTTCATTTATTGGTACATTGTAATTATACATTTTGATATATGTCAGGGTATCAACATCATACATGAACACATTGCACATTTAGCCCTCCCTCCAATCCCACCCTATTCCCTCCCCTTCCCTCCCTTTCATGCTCCGGATAGTGATTGAGTCTTATAGGTTTGTGTATGTACATCATGTGCTATAGTGTGTTTCCCTCCACCCCCCTCCCAACTCCCTCAGTTAGGTCACCTTCTTTGTCCATCTAAAGATTTCTTCTTTTTCCCTTCTAAGTCCCTTCTAAGTCCCATTCTATCTAGCTCCCACAGATTAGGGGGGACATCCGACTTTTTACTCTTAATGACTTACTAATATCACTTAGCATAATGTTCTCTAGTTCTCTCCATTTCCCTGCAAATGATGTGATTTTGTTCTGCTTTGTGGCTGCGTAAACACATATATTTCTGATCAGCTATGTATTCAGTTCTTTAAGGGAAGGCTCCAGGAACACATTTTCCAGATTAAAGTGTATGCATATTTCAGATTTTGGAAGAACTTTTCACCAAATTGCTTTTCTGTTTTTTTTCTCGGTACTGGGGATTGAACCCAGGGGCATTCTACCTCTGAGCTATACCCCCAGCCCTATTTTTATACTTTATTTTGAAACAGGATCTCACTAAGTTGCGGAGGGCCTCACTAAGTTGCTGAGGCTGGCTGCAAATCTGCGATTCTCCTGTCTCAACCTCCCAAGCACTGGAATTCTTTTCTTTTCTTTTCTTTTTTTTTTTGTGTGTGGTACCGGGGATTGAACCCAGGGGCGTTCTACCTCCGCGCTACACCCCTGGCCCTAATTTTTTATACTTTATTTTGAAACCGGGTCTCACGAAGTTGCGGAGGGCCTCACTAGATAGAGAGAGAGAGAGAGAGACAGGGAGAGAGAAAGAGAGAGAGAGAGAGCTGAGGCTGGCCGCGAACCCGGATCCTCCAGTTGCCGCCTCCCAAAGTACTGGGATTACAAGCGTGCGCCACCACACCCGGCAAATTGCTTTTCTTTTATAATTGAAGGAAAAGCAGAATCATCCCACTGATTGTACAAATCCTTGCACATATATATACCCCAGTGTGTGAACATCTTGGTTTATCCACACTCTGTCCAATTATAGACTTTATTTTCCTTTATTCTCTTAATAGACCAAAAATAATATCAAATGGGGAGGCAGAAGAGAGAGCAGAGGACTGAAAAGAGCTCCCCATGTCTCACCTGGTGAGCGGAGAGCAGCAGCGGTGCCATCTTGGCAAGTCTGCCCCAGAGCTGGTGGCTGCCCAAACCCATGGCTCCCAGAGGCCAACTCCAGCAAAGAAGCAGCAGAACTTTGTTGAACCAGTGACTACAGACCATCATCAAAATTATTCACACTCAGCCGGGCATGGTGGCACACACTTGTAATCCCAGTACTTTGGGAGCCTTAGCTCCCTCACTCTCTCTCCCTGTCTCTCTCTTTCTCTCTCTCTCTCTCCCCTTAGTGAGGCCCTCCGCAACTTCGTGAGACCCGATTTCAAAATAAAGTATAAAAAATAGGGCCGGGGGTGTAGCGCAGATGTCGAACGCCCCTGCGTTCAATCCCTGGTACCACAAAAAAAAATTATTCACACTCTTCTCTCCATGCTCAAATACCTCAAGACTCCCAAGACGGCCCAGGCATACCACACAGCAGAATTCTGCAGCTGCAGCTGAATTCATCCCTTCCTACACTCATCAAGACCATGAGTTAACAAACTGTCCCAGTGGGAACCTGCCCTGTGCGTCCACAAGGACTTGTGTGGCAACAAACTGACCCACGGGGTCTGTGAGTTTGAAAATCACACCTGTGGAGGTGGGTGTGGGGACTACAGATGGACATAGCAGAAACCTGAATTAGCAGACAACCCCTAGGGATATTCAGGTGGGAGGGACCTAGAGTCCGCAATTTGCAGGGTCTCCAAGCAATCACCACAGGACCTTCAGTCTAGGTGTCTGTGGGATGAAGTGACTGAGCCTACCAAGTTGCAGACTTAGAAAGCTATAAACTCATACCTGCTGTGTTTGGGCACTACAGGCACCAAGGCCAGAGGCCAACAAGGTCTCACGTGATCACAGCCACCCAGAGCAGCAGCGGTGTTCCTGGGGCTAAATAACTGAGCCATGCAAACCCCAACCTCAGAAGGTACAGTATCTTCCTGCCAGAGTTTGGGTCCTGAAAACAGGGAATCCAGGGACTAGCAGGGGTTCACGAGATCACAGCTACAGGCTGGGAACTCAACACTCTCTTTGCCAGCAGAGTTTGTGCTTGGCATGCATGCATGCCAGTGACCGACAATGCTTCACGTAATCATAACCAATAGATCAGTGGTGGTGTCCTGGGCAATCAAAACTCAGTGAGTCATGCCACAAGCTCGGAACAGAGCAATCGCTGACCCTGCTGAGGTTAGGCCCAGGAGCCACAGAGGCCAGAGGTCAGTGCTCTGCAGTTTCACAGGTTCACAGTCAGCAGAGCAGTGGTGGTGTCTATGGGGCATTAAATCCTGACCAGCAGGCTGTAGACTCTGAACAGAACATCCTAGTCTGACCCTGCAGAGTTTGGGCCTGGAGAGTACAGCAGCCTGCAACCAGAGACTCCTGTTTGCCTACACTAAGAACTATACCTTGTTAAAGAGGCTCTGGGGGATAAACTCAAAAGTTTGATTATATGAGACAGATTTTTAGAGGCAAATATATACCCCCAGCATAGACCTTATTATAAAGGGATAACAAATAGACACAGAACTCACACACAAAGAGAAAGAAGATGCCAAGACAACAGGAATACAAACTGGAGAACTCTGAAAATATGAGAATGAAGAACAGCGAGGAAATAATAAAACTCCTACAACTCAACAAGGGAGATCACCAATACTGAGCTGCAGGAAATGCCAGAAGGAGAATCCAAATTTTGATCTTCAATATGATCAAAGACCTCAGAAATTAAATCAACTTAAAAAAAGCAGTAGTTTTTCTATGTGTCAGCCATGAACCCACTGAAAAAGAAATCCAGAAAACAATACCATTCACAAAAACCTCAAAACCAAAAAAAAAATACCTAGGAATAAACCTAACCAAGGACGTAAAAAACCTCTACAATTAAAATTATAAAACACTAAAGGAAGATCTTAGAAGATGGAAAGATCTCCCTTGCTCTTGGATAGGCAGAATAAATATTGTAAAAATGGCCATTCTACCAAAAGTGATCTACAGAGTCAATGCAATCCCTATCAAAATACCAATATAATTCTTCACAGACCTAGAAAAATCAGTCATAAATTTCAAATGGAGAAATAAAATACCCAGAATAGCCAAAGCAATTCTCAGCAATAAGAACCATGCAGGAGTCATCACAATTCCTGACTTCAAATTATACTACAGAGCTATAGTAATAAAAACAGCATGGTATTGGCACAAAAACAGGCACATGGACCAATGGAATAGAATAAAAGTTACAGAAATAAATCCATACATTTATAGCCAATTTATTTTCAACAAAGCTGCCAAACACATACATTGGAGAAAAGACAGCCTTTTCAACAAATGGTGTTGGAAAAACTGGTTATCCAGTTGTAGAAAAATGGAACTAAAGCCTTACCTCTTACCCTGCACAGGAGTCAATTTGAGATGGATCAAAGACCTGGAAATTAGACCAGAGACTTTGAAGTTAATAGAGGAGGCACAGGTCCAACACTCCAAAATATAGGCACAGGTAGAAACTTCTTCAACAAGACCCCCATAGCTCAGGAAATTAAGATTTATCAAGTGGGATGGCATCAAATTAAAAAGTTTCTGCTCATCAAAGGAAACCATAGAGTCTAAAAAGAAAGCCTCGGAATTGGAGATCTTTGCCGGTTACCTCTCTGATAGAGGATTTTGTATATCTAGAATATACAAAGAACTTAAAAGACTTTACACTAAAAAAAAACAAATAACTAAATAGACACTTCACAAAAGAAGAGATACAAATGGCCAATAAATACATGAAAAAATGTTCAACATCATTAGCAATCAGGGAGATGCCAATCAAATCTACACTGTATTAGACAGGGTTCTCTAGATTAACAGAATACACAGAATGAGTATATTTTTAAAAAAAAGGGATTTATCAGATGGCTTACAGTTTGCAGCAATGTAGTCCCAGGTTCTGACTGCACGTGGAGGGTCAGAGGAACCAGTAGCTGGTCGAACGGTCTAAGAGCTGGAGTCTTAGGATTGGAGCAACCACTAATT